>VTPC01001543.1:0-44327 GCA_011009095.1 Ignelater luminosus
AATTATCACAATACCATGTAATTTTTAGTAGGTTATAATCACCTAAAACACAAATGATACTATCAGGATAAGTTATGGTAATCTCCAAAATTAATTGAAGATGACCTTCATATAAAGAAATATCCGAATTTGGTGGAAAATAAACAACTCCCACTATCAGATTTTTACTAGCAAGATGAACACAAATAAACAAATAGCAGCCCAAATTGTCCTAAGAAAATCACAACAATTGTCTAAAGATGTATCGCCTAATCCTTATAAGTACAGGTTTACACTTGCCAGGTTGCATACTATAAAGTATTATTACAATTGTAGACTAATTAGTACACAAAGGAATAGATTTTAAAAAATGAAAAATAGAAATATTTAATGAAAGAAGTATAGAAGATGCTATAAGTGGGTAATACAGAATTTGGAAGATTTCATTTGATTTTAATTTTTCCCAAACACAAAAAGAAAAAAAACTGTCTGCTCAGTTGCCTTTGAGTAGTTCAAACTTCTAATCTTTTGTTAAGTTTTGCTTTCATTTGAGTTACTATTCGAATAATTTTTTTTATTTTTGAAATTGTATTTTTAATTCACAGATGGTAATTAGAATGTCTGTAAAAATGCATTTTTCTTGTCTTTTCACAATTTGACAGTCAGTTTTGTTATGTGCAAGAGAATATTCATTATTAGTTTATCATTTTGCATAGATTCTGTACAGTTGTAACTAATAATACGTATGGAGAATTTATAAAGATTGAGTTTAGATTGGAAAATAAAAAGAAAAAGTTCTTTATTGTCATCTTTATTCTATGACAGACTTGTATTCTGCAGTTGTTGCCCAAAGGTTTTGTTAAATAAATATCAGATTATACTTAATCCTGTTACTGATTGCTTTAATATCCTAAACTGTACAAATTAGTTTGTAACTTTTCATATTTGAATCTTTGTTTACCATTTTTCGGAGGTCCTACCTATCGAAACTCACTCCCGTTGACTGAGTTTAGCCGGCCAAGATTGTACTACATGAGTCACAAGGAATACAGTGATAATAATAAAAATATTTTCTAATCACTGTTGGAATATTTTTTAAACATTTGCTTTAGCAATCAAATATGTCGCACCAGCCTCGTAAATGGATTATTACTGCCAGGAAAATGCATATCAGCATGTCAGTCGATTGATTACCACCTGCCACATGTATAGTGTGAATCAACCTTAAGAAATGAACTTCCTTTAGAAACACTTGGACTCCGCAATTAAAGGTTTAAAGGTTTTTCTAGCTTTTCTTATGTCTTTTACTTTCCAAGTTGAAGAGGTAAGCGTAACCTAAAAATTTACTCTGCGCACGCGATAAGAAAAAGTAAAAACTTGGCCGTGCAGTCGCCGCAATTAGTAAATAATTTCTATTTATTTTATTCAGTTTTCTAGTTGTTGTTCTAAATAATAGTCTCTCAGCATTTAGTTTAATTTGAATATTATTTAATTTATTGTATTGTATTATTCTCAACATTTCACGTGTGAATAGGATTCCATTCAATTATACTTTTTGCACATATTGTACTTAAACAACAAAGCTGACAGAAAGTCTACGAATGGGTACGATTGCAACCAAATGTGCATGCGGGAATTTTCTAAGGTTACAGTGGTTGCACAGTACTACAGTCTCTTTATTAGACTTGCTTGCAGGATTTTGGTTTTTTGAGTCAAAAGATGGTTTTGACCTTTCAAATATTTATTGTACAAAAATAATTTTTATTAATACATATACATAAACATATTATTAAATTATTAATATTTTGTTAAACCGCCCATGACTTTTATTAGCACAATCACTCTTCTGGACATGCTATTAATGTAGCTTCTTGCCATTTATTTTAAGTTATCATTATGGTTCCAATGATGGACTATTCTTTCTGTTAACTGAACCTTGTTTGTAATATTTTCTTTGGCCAGTTCTCGTTTAAGGAATTCCTAGACATTCTGAATTGGATTCCTGTCTAGTGAGTTCCCGTACCATGGTAATAGTTCCAAAAATGTTTTAATTGTTTTGGCAGTATGACAAGTTGCCTCATCTAGCATGAACACCTTACGATCACTGCCAAACCACTCGTCCATCTGCGGGATCAATTCTGTCTGCAGAACCTTTTTATACTGATCCTGCTGGATGGTTCCCTACAGATATGTATCCTCCTCAATTGATAACAGACTATATTATCACAGATTTGGGATGCTTGACTGTCCTGACTGTCTTGAATACATTGCCATAGCATACTTTTCCCCTGGACGACTTCGAACAAACTGAGACTTAAAAACGTTGCCTCATCACCAAAGCAAACCTATCAAACGTGCAATAATAACAATAAAGTGTCCAAGTAAAATTATTTTTATGCACTTACTATTTGTCAATTATCAACCGACAGGTCTTTGTGTAAATTGGTCCAAGTTAATCGTATTTTGACCACGGTTGGTCTTAATTTGAAGCCCATACTATACAGAGTTCTTCGTACAGTAGCAACTGATACAGTGCCTCCTAAAGTTTCATTTTGATTTCACAATAAGTTGTCCTTCTGTGTTCCACAGCTAGATTTTTCAATAATCGTCGGCCCCTAGATGGTACTACATGTTTTCTACCACAACGACCATTCCGATCTGCTTCAACGGGTTGGTTTGCTTGCAACATTTCAGTTAAACGCCAAACTGACAATTGAGATACTCCACATTAGTTTGCAACATCTCTTTGATTGAATTGAGTATTACGTATCAGTGCAATTACAGATGATTTTTCATCTAAAGAAAGATCTTTACATTTGTCCCTCCAAAGATTATTAAGAATTACAAATAATAACCCCTCTGTATAATAACATAAACACTGACATTGGAATCACTACAGTGAATTTGGTAAAACTTTAATGCAAAACACATATTTTCATTGGAAATTACGACTACTCCAAGCTGGGAAATTGACAGGTAAATAGCCACTTTCTGAGATTTCAATGAAACGTCTTATCTACTAAACTAAGTAAATTTGGTTATACAATCTATGTAGCGACATATGAATACCTGCTTCCAAGGCTGGAAAACATCTTTTATTACAACCAGGAATTCCAAAAAAACGGGAATTTTGAGTCTAATAGTTTTTATTCAGTTTTCTAGTTTTGTTCTAAATAATAATCTCTCAGCATGTAGTTTAATTTGAATATTTTTTAATTTATTGTATTGTATTATTCTCAACATTTCACGTGTGAATAAGATTCCATTCAATTATACTTTTTGCACATATTGTACATAAACAACAAAGCTGACAGAAAGTGTACGAATGGATACGATTGCAACCAAATGTGTGACAAAAAAACTTGATAATAGAAAAAGATCTATGCAACACTCGAAACGTTAAAAAGTCTCAACATGTTTGCTTTTCCTATAGACACGTTTGAAGATGAACCTCTTCAGTGGTATTCCATCGAAACCGACATAAAAGGCTAGTTTTGATCAAATAATTTAATAGAGAACGTCTTAAACTCCAAATCTACACTCCGGCTTTCCATGCTACTAAAAACACAGGTAAACCACTTAATTTAACAACGGGCGATTTTCATAATTATTACAAGTATTTTATTATGGAGGTGTTAAATCCAATATTTAGTTCGAGTTTTTACAACTAACTTACTTCATACTCAAGCATCTACCATTATGTATCAAGGATTATGAATTTAGAGTGTATAATAAAATTTGAACTGCTGGCAATTAGTACCTTGAAAATGAAAACCAACGACGGTAATCTCTCTTTAACGCCAGGAAAACCTTCAAAACCATAGCTCTATCGTATTGTTCAACTATCTAGGCAGATTATTGAAGAAATGTCTCGAGAGTTATAATTTACTATTTCCATATCAGTATAGGTTTGTCGAAACGACTACGCTTTTGATAGCCTGGTTACTTTAAACAAAGTCTTCCTTTACTTTTTTTGCAAAGATTTGAAAGATTCAATTCCTCCAATGTAGAAAACTTTATTTTCCGTGGTTCCACTCTTAATATCATTTTGCTTGTCATAACTGTTAACTCCTAGAAGCAATAGACGATACGGTAGGAGAACGTTTGTAGTCGACGGCTTTTGTATCTTTAAGCCGGGACCTTCTTTAGAGTTTTCCTAACTAAGACTTAGTATAACCAACAACGTTATCTTTGACTTTTCCTCTAAAAAAGCGTGGTGTATGCATGTCTTTCGACTACCTAAAGCTAACTCTGGATCACACTGACACAATAACAGGAGCACATTAATCGCCTTCAAACTAGCTATTCAATGTCACTTATAATATGATAGGTTGTCTGATCGGCATCGACTGGGTTAGCGGTATGATGGCAACTTGCTGCTTTCGGTTTATTTTAGTCTAAGATTTTCTCAAAACTCGATTAGGCTTAAAATGTAAGTCTTTACTATCCCTGTTAAAACCCAGTTAAAATATGGGGCGAAGATAGGCTACTAGGTTATTCAGGACTAGTCCTTTGCGAAACCAGCTTTTCTTCATTTGAATATAAACAAAATGATCTTTTCATTAGCTTGAAAACGTGAACGTCGTCTTACCATCTAAACCCTGAATAGACATAATTTGATAGTCTGACAATATCAAGGTTGATAGGAATCAGAATGCCAGAACTATTAAAAGATATGCGGTTCTTTTCTCTAGTGTTTATAAACTATGTTCCAACAAAAGTGCCATTGGAGATGTAGCTAAAAAAGGAAAAATCTACCAGGCCGTTCTCTGTATCGTGTTCAAGTCTACCATTTTCATCGATATTATACCAGTGGTAGCCAGCAAAACTGCTATTTCACAAGCCGTCTGGTACGTCAATATTGTCGGATTCTAGAAACGTCTTGGAAAGTATTTTCAAAGTGTACTGATTGAATTGAATGGTAAGAAATATCCTAACTTTATTTCACAGACTTGAAACACACGACAAATCTGTCATCCCGTTGTGGGTTCCCAATCATTGTCATAATAATCGATATGAGACAAGGTCTGTGGAATGATATGCTAACCAAATTTAAAGAGATAAAGCTTTCTGTAACTATGCAAATAGGTATTTCTCCTTCTCTAATGGAGAGAACAAGTACTCATAATGAGGCTGAGAATGAACCTACCAACATAACGCATATTTCCTAAAAAAGGTTTGTTTTGATATGCGAGAACTGTCAGGTCTTATTAAATGTTAGAAATTTCAAGGTGATCCCGTGCCGAAAAATATTGTCTTAATTAGAACTCCGCTTTAGGATTTAATAAAAAATCTATAATACGAGGGTGGTCTGAAAAGTTTCCGACCTAACAAAGATACAAGACATTTTGTCTGAAAATTTTTTTTTATTTTTCAACATAGTCTCCTTGTAACTCTACACACTTCTCCCAGCGATGCTCCCATCTCTGTAACCCGTCCAAATAGTACTCGGCATTTTTCTCTGCAAAATAATTGTTCACGAAGGTGATTGCCTTTTCATTTGACGAAAATCTTTGTCCTCCGAGCGCAATTTTTAGATGAGGGAACAAAAAGAAGTAGCTTGGGGCTAGATCTGGTGAGTAAGGCGGATGATCAAGCACTTCAAACCGTAATTCGTGGATTTTCGCCATGGCAACCGTTGAGGTGTGAGACGGTGCGTTGTCTTGGTGAAACAGGATTTTCTTTTTCTGCAAATGTGGCCCTTTTTCGCAAGTTCTGCCTTCAGCTTGTCAAGTAATGATGCCTACTATGCTCCTGTAATGGTTTTTCCTTTTTGAAGATAATCGATTAAAATAACTCCATGACTATCCCAAAAAACAGTCGCCATCACTTTCCCAGCCGAAAAAACAGTTTTTGCTTTTTTTGGAGCCGGTTCCCCCTTTGCAGTCCACTGTTTGGACTGTATTTTTGTTTCGGGGGTATAATGGTGTATCCAAGTTTCATCTGCAGTAATTAATCGGCGCCAAACCTCGGATTTATTTCGCCTAAACTGCGCCAAAAGAGCGTTGGAAATATTCATTCGAACACGTTTTTGGTCTAACGTGAGCAAACGCGGCACCCAACGCGCGGACAGCTTTCTTATGCCTAAATGTTGATTTAATATGTGACAAACACGTTCTTTTGACATGTTCATAACCTCTGCTATCTCTCTCACTTTAATTCGGCGGTCGTCTAGCACCATTTGGTGAACTTTGGCGATGTTTTTGTCGGTAGTTGCAGTTTTTGGACGTCCCGAACGTTCATCGTCTCCCAAGCTCTTACGGCCACGTTTAAATTCAGCAGCCCAAAGTTTCACTGTGGTAAATGATGGTGCAGAGTCCCCATACACAGAATCCAACTCATCTTTTATTTGCCAAGGCGTATTGCCTTTCAAAAACAAATACTTAATGACAGCTCGATACTCGATTTTGTCCATTTTCACAAAAAAACTCACATCAACTCACTCAAACGACTGTTACATAAAAACTGCGCGTCCAAGATGGCTGAAACTTTGGTGAGTTACTGTCAACAGATGAACAACGAAATTCAGTAGCTTTTATTTATGAGTGCTGCCATCTTCACGTTGAGGTCGGAAACTTTTAAGACCACCCTCGTATATGATTTTGGGCAGTCTTTTCATTATTGAACAAACCTGAAATTACACAACAAAAGCTGTTATAATTATTAAAACTCTAGAGTTTGCTTTTGTCGTAATACTAAAATGCGGCAGTTTAGTTATGGAATCTTATATTTGTCATTCACATTTTTTATCTGAATTTTATCCTGTTGATTTACAACTTGTCACAAAAAATAATTAATTCAGTAATTTAGTGTTCGGTCGATATAATACAAAGGTAAGACCACAATTTATCTAATGATAATCGAGCAATTTTATCTTCCGGGTTTCGAATCAATGAAAAGTCACGTATTTAACCAAAAAAAAAAATTAATAAGAATTAGAAAAACTCATTATTGTTATGATTGAATTCGTCTGTAGTTTCGGTATTGGTTTTCATAAAGTAATCTACACTCTTCCTGTTCTAAATGATCCAAACAAAAATAGAACATCCAGGTAAATCTAGAATTAAATCCTGGAATACAATATCAATTAAAAGTCAGTCTACGTTAAGGTTGTTGCTGTATATAATCGTTAATAATTAAATGTGCTTTGTTGAATGGAAACGTGATGGTTGGAAGGAAATTTCAGTCACGATAAATGAACAAGTAAACAAGAAAAGAAAGTAGGCGTCTACTGCTTTCTTGCAAATATATCACTTTAGAAAGGGCAAAATACGCAAGTTACAAACTTTTATAGGTTTGAGATTATTCTGATTTATATGGTATTTATGTACCACATATTTACGGTCCTTGAAACATAAAACCTTGATCAGAAGGCTTTATAAAAACAAGTTCTGCTTGTAAATTATCATCTGCTATTTTCACTTGATTTCATGCTACATTATTGGCAAAGATATTCGCTTTTCAAACGACACTCGATGAAATATCTGAAAATGTTTTTGCTCAATATAATGTTGGGTTGTTGATACTCTTGTTTAGCTTTTATGCTTCGCAGAACCTGGATCAAATGAAATATGACAGTTCGGCTTTTCTGTTTTGGGACAATTTTTCTTACTTTGATACTTTATTGTAGTACTGCAGTGCAGCCTTCCTTTCTTTTTAGTTTATTAATTTTTGAATCCTAACATTTTAGTTTATTATATGTATCATAAAAACCATCATTTATTATTATTTTTTAAAAGAAAATTTTTCTCTCTTGTTAGGTTGTTTTTTAGTTGAACATGTTGCCTAAAATGAGGATTAAATACATGTCAAAAACCGTTAAATTGGCAGTATATATCATTTTTACGGAGAAAAATATTCTGTTTTTGCGACATGAAATTGAATTTGTCGTCAGTGAATCATAAATTCAAGCACCGTATGTAGTTTTTCAACCGCATCATCTCACTTATCATTTCATTGCTGTGTAATAGCAACCCATCAAGTACTAAACTACATTCTTGATATGCTGCTCTCATTTTATGCTAATTGACTAAATGACTAGTAGGTTTTGTGAGTATCATGTTCTTTGTTGTGTGTACACATATTTTCCTCTGTATGATTCGTTACATTCGAAATGCTATTTTAATATCGTTTTAAGTATCCCTTTCGAAAACAACGTTCGTGTGGTGCTTAATTTAATCAATAATGAATTTAGCTTTGTAAGCTTTTGTTTCTAATTTGCGAATTTTGCATTTCTAGTAAGGTAAATACGCAGCATTTTATTGTTATATTATTTATAAAGCGTTAATGTGATTTCCGTTTGCACTGAAATTCGTATGATGTTTGAGTTCTGAATTATACAAAATACATTAAGTTTCAGTTTGATAGGAATCGAAACTCTTCAAGATAAAGCGACACCTATTTTGTTGTGTAACCAAGTAGAACATTTAGAAAGACGAAAGTACTAAAACTTAGCATTGCCACATAAAACAGGAAATAGGTAATTCTGTACCTTTTCTACTTTAACCTTAAGGTAGAAGAGCTGTGGGGATCAAAACGTGTTTACGAGAATTGTTTTTTCTATTTGTACTGCACACAATTTTTGTAAGTCTTGAATGGGATCGTTATTCTGTTACAAATAAGATTTCCTTGAATTAATTGTAGTTGCACAGGTATCTGATAAAGCTGCAATGTGTTTTTATAGTTTTCACCTATAATTATTTCTATAGATTTGCTTTATTGTAATTTTATCTTTTCGTTCAGGATTCCTCTAGTAGGTATTATAATATCCCGAGAAGAACGTCTGCAAATTTTGTTGAAATTTCGTTTTCAGCAGCGGGTTGAATAATGAATTTATTAACGTTTTGTGATTTTTCGTTTCTACTAGATATTTTAGGTTTTTAAAATCTCAGAAGTATAAGATTTAAAACTTAAAATTACCATGCTTTTAGTGTATTAGGATCACATTAAACTCAGAATTTAAGCGTAGTCGCAGAGCTTATTATCTTTTTAAATTCATTCTAAATTTTAGCTTACTTACAAACACGATTGTATTAAAAAAAATAAAATAGAAATATAGAATTTATGTGTTAATAATAAAATTAGTTGATGTCAGAATTGTCTTTGTCGACCGTTGTTTCCTATAAAATTTTTAATTACAAAAGTTTGGCAAGAAAATGGCATGTTGGTGTATTATTAGCAATTAGCGCTGAAACTAACAAGAAGAGTTGACAGGTTGCAAGTATCTTTGTTTAAATTATTTAGTGGTAAGATGTACAAAAAAGTGGAACTAAGGCAAAAAGATTGTGGTGCGATGATTTCTTTTTCAATTTTACCTCGTCGCTCCCTCCAAAACGGTGCATTGCAGTTAATTAATTAAAAATAAAATGCCATTAAATAGGATCGTTTAACAATGCTTTCAAAAAATCCGTCTTGGCAAAATGTTTCTGAAAGTGACTGTGAAGGACGACAGAAATCTGCAGGTACCAATGCAAATATTAACATCATAGAGTGGTATGATATTAGAATAAGACAAGAAATTAATTTACGCTAAGATTGAGGTATGTTTGAACATCTTGGACACTGCAATTATTACAACTTTTCATTTGCATTGAGTTTCACATAATCTAAAAATGGAATGCTTGGAGCGGTAAAATGTTGCTGAAATTTGCTAACTTCAATCTAGACATGTACATGATATTGTCAGAGGCAAGTAAATACGAATTTATTGTGTTACAATTCAAAATCTAATCTACAATCGGCACAGTAAGCTTTTCAAAGCAAAAAAAAAGAACGCCGACTTTTATTTCACTGTTTCTGTACCAATAATACTAGAGAAGGTGCGTTCTTTTACATTGGTAAAAAGTTTTTCTAGTCTTCGATAATTCATTGGCAAGGATGGCGTAGCAGTAGACGGAACTCATGATGTCGTGTGGCCATTACTGTTTGTTTTGAAGCAGCGGTTCGAAGCTGATAGCGACTGTAATCCTCTACAGATAACGGCGATGCTGAAATTTGCTAACTTTAATCTAGACATGTGCATGATATTATCACAGGCGAGTAAATACGAATTTATTGTGCCACAATCCAAAATCTAATCGGCACAGTGGGCTTTCGGGGCAAAGAAAAACACGCTGACTTTAATTTCACCTTTTCTGTATCAATAATACTAGAGAAGGTGCGTTCTTTCATATTAGTAAGAAGCTTTCCTAGTCTTCGATAATTCGTTGGCAAAAATGCCATAGCAGTAGACGGAATTCATGATGTTGTGGCCATTACTGTTTGTTTTGGAGCAGCGGTTCGAAGATGATAGCGACTGCAGTGATGGTAATCCTCTACAGATAACGGCGATGCGGCAACTGAGGTGTGGTACGTGCTGATGTTGGACACCGATGGAAGGCATTGGCATGATGGGACATCCACGACAGAAACAATACATACAAAGAAGCTCGCAGTTGTTAGTACATAATCATTTTTTATCAGGATCATACCTCCGCACGTACCCGCTGCGCTGTGGAGGTGGACCTCGATAGTGAAAACGGCCATTAGCACGAAACGGTGATAATATTGAAAGGGGCGAGCAGGGTAAGAATTATGCAACCGACAAAGATGTATGTTGGACAGGGCTTTAGTTGTAGGACTACAACGTTTTAACTAACTTGGATGTCACAGTACACTCTTTAGTCAGGATATGGCATCAATTAGAACAGATTGCGTGAACTACAAGTTAACTCCCCCGAGGGAACTGAGGTACTGAATAAAAACAAAACATTCCAAAACAATAAAAATAAAGTCTCTTACAATTCTCTTAATCTTTTTACCACAAGTTTGTAGCTCATTTCTGGTATTAAATTGAGGGCCTTCTGATTAAGTCTTTGCAAAAGTTTGTCAAACAGAAGGCACCGCAGAAGTAATAAAAGTATTCCTCCCTAGAGGAATATTATACAATTGACATACTAAAGCTATAATATCTTTAATTATTGCTACATAATAACAACTGTTTCAACGCAGAACAAATAGCGGAATGATCACGACAAATACTATATCTCTTTGGAAAGTATCCGACCTTGTGTTCTGAGTACTGTGTGGATATCCTGCAAATCTCCAGTCGACAACGCTACGCTATTGAATAAACGTCGAATCTTGTGCGCGTTCCATTTCACAATGACTGAACGCGTCGAACAAAGAGGCCATTCGTGTTCAGAAACCATTCATATGACTCGCAAAGTGTACTGCGATGAATCTACGAGTGTCACACAGATTAAAGAGTGGTTGGAAGATTTAAAGAAAGTTGAAAGCGACCCTTTTAATTAACCAAAATCGTCCTTTGACTGTACCAAGAAGTTTTGAAACGGGCAGATTTGTGGAAAAATGCTGACTAGGTGCTTCCAAACGACAACGCACCTGCGCGTTCCTCGCACTTTATCCAGCAATTTCTTGTCAAACACGGCACTATATAGCTTTGTCAGCCCTCGTATAGTCCCGTATTGGCTCCCTGTAACTTCTGGCTGTACCCTAAATTAAGAAATACTCTTAAAGGAATAAGATTCAACGACGTTGAGGAAATAAAAACGAATGGGACTAAACAATTATTAGCTATTTCGAAAACTGAATACACGGAGTGTTTCCGAAAGTGGGAGAGTCGCTGGAAGAAAGTTGTGGCTTCCAAAGGAAAGTACCTTTAATTAGCTCTTTCTCTTACTACAAAAGGTCAGATGCTCTCTGGACAGACTTCGTAGTTTTCGAGTGTTTTTATCTTCACTAAAATAGGAAATGTAGTTAATGCACAGTTTCTGTTTTATAGATAAAACTACCTACTAGTGTTTGGTAATTAATGTATATCTTATTTGCTGAAGACTACCTGCTTTCTCGATTTTTCCTTTGTTCAATCAGTGTATTTAACAATAGAATGACACACACATAAAAGCAATTTAAAACGTTTGGATAACAAAAATAATTAGAATGCAGCGCTAATTGATAAGATTAAAACTATATGCAGGGTGTTTCCTAATGATGTTAAAAATATTTAATAGATAATTCCTGGGCTAATTATAAGTAAAAAGTTAATATAAACAAGTGTCCTAAAATTCGTCCCTTCCGAGATACAGGGCGTTAGAATTTATAGAAAAAAATTGGTTTTTCGTTATATTTTTGTTTTGCTGTAACAATTTCGTTTTTCGTTTTTGGCCTAAGGTTATATCATGTTATTGTAAGCTTGATAAGATGACAATAATAAACAATTTTATTTTAATAAATTCGTAAAACACTCTTGAATGTTTGTTTCTTCAGTAAACCAACACAATTTTGCTCATTCCGAACAGGTACGTGGAAGCGGGTCAGACGGAACGTGCTATACGGGTAAAAAAAACCCAGTTGGCCACCTCTGCATGATCTAGAATTAACTAATAGTAAAGTTTAAAGTTAAATACTTTGCTACATAAGATAAATTTGATTTTATGAAACTATAGAGCACTCAAAATAGTTACGTAAGTGCGTTTGGCATTACTATAGTCTAAATCAAATAAGAATAAAGCGAAGGAAATGATAGGGACAGCTTGACCTTCATCCTCATTGGTTAATAAACGAGTCCGTTTTACACAACTTTAACATGCTGATTTTATTGAATACCGTGTTACCAGATGTACGAAAGTAAATTACTTATAGTTACATAAAAAAATGTTTTATGATATATATCTGATAAAACAATTTTTTAGTAATGTTTATAACTGAAAAATATAGAACGTACTTTTCATAAATGCCTTAAAAATAGATGATAAGACAAACCTAAAAGAAACGGAGACGTGACAACGTTGGCTTTTGTGAAGTTGTAATATAACCACACTTTTTCCTTCTTGCTTGGTTAGGGTCAGTTAGCCTGTTATTCTAATTTTGTCATTTTACGTCTTTTTTTGGTATTGCTGTTATTCTTTTATTTATATTAAAATAGCTCTTTTAAGAGCTCATTAAACTCAACGTATCGTTATACAGGTAATTATAATTTGAATTATAACAACCTAATGATCAAAATATCAATGCAATATTTCAGGTTATATTTGCGATTATGGCTGAAGTTTTCAAAAATGCTAAAGGAAAACACGTAAAAAGTGGTCAGAGACTTATGGCTTACAATGTCTATTTAAAACATTTACAAAACAACAGTAAGACTTGGTCAGTCAAGCAAACGTCGGCTGAAGTTGGGATCGGACAGAATACGATGTGGAATATAATTAAACAAATGGAAGCTTCTGGATTGGTACGATCTCCTAAGAAAACTAGAGAATCAAAAACATGTTTTCAGAAACTTGAAGACTTCGAGAAATCTGCCATACGAAGACATGTACATTGTTTTTATTTTCGAAATGAAGTTCCAACTGTAGGAAAAATACTACAAGCTGTTAACGAAGACGATTCATTACCAGATTTTAGTTATTCAACATTACATAGAACGTTATTAAAATTAGGATTCAAATATGATAAACGAACAAGAAAAGCGATTTTGATTGAAAAGCCAACTATTGTTTTGCGGAGAAGAAAATATTTAACTGCTATTAAACAATACCAAAAAGAAGGAAGAACGATTTATTACACAGATGAAACATGGGTTAATGCAGGACATGTGAGAAGCAAAGTTTGGCATGATACTACCATTAAAACTGCCAGACAAGCATTATTTGAAGGCCTTTCAACTGGAATCAAAGATCCATCAGGCAAAGGAAAGAGGTTAATAGTTGTTCACATCGGTAGTGAATCTGGCTTTGTTGATGGAGGACTTCTAACTTTTGAATCCAAAACGACAGGTGAGGACTGTATTGTTTTTGTATGTTTTTTATTACAATAAATTATTTGAATGTTTGTAGGTGATTATCATCAAGACATGGATGGAGATGTTTTTAAAATGTGGTTGGAAGGGATCCTACCTAAATTAGAACCTCATTCGGTCATTGTAATGGACAACGCCCCTTATCATAGTGTTAAAGTTGATAAAGTACCCACTCGGAATTGGAGAAAAGTTCAGATTATTGATTGGCTTCATGGCAAGGAAATTACACCAGGAGATAATTTATTGAAATTGCAATTATTAGAATTGGTAAAACAGTATGTGTTATCACATCCAACACCATATGTCATCGATGAACTTATTAAAAAGAGTGGAAGATTAATTTTAAGATTACCACCGTATCACTGTAATCTGAATCCTATTGAGCTAGTATGGGCTCAAGTTCAGCAACATGTTGCTGTTAATAATCGAACATACTCTATCGAAGAGGTAAAGCAACTCTTATGTGATGGAATTGCTGGTGTAACTGCAGAAAAGTGGAATGATTGTGTCAATCATGTAATACGTGAAGAAAATCATATGTGGGATTTAGACGGAATAACAGAACAAGTGGTTGAGAAAATTGTGATTAATTTACAGTCGGAGAGTTCTAGCGAGGAGGATTCTGCTGACGATGATATGGAGGTAGAGTGATTACCAGAAGTATAAATACACAAACAGCAAAATGGATGCACTATTGTTATATACAGTACCTACAACTCATGCTCCTTAATTAAAATATGTTTTGTAATTATTGAATTGACTTGTACTACAGGCTTTTTACCTTTTTGTTTATGTAGAAACTAAATAAATAAACATTTACATGTTAACTCATAACTTCCTTTGCTTCGTAAGAGGTATATACTTATGAGGTTATTCATTATACTTTGTCATTATAAAAATCTACTATTTCATTTATTCATAGTTCGTCAGCTACTGGTTTTTAATTTTTATACATATTCTTGAACAACTATTAGAAAGCAATTTCAAATTTGGCGCCCTTTTCGAACACTTCAGCTGCTTAAATCTGCCTTGCACCGCAGTGCCACCTACTTTATTCTTATTTGATTTAGACTATAGACTTAAATTTTTTGTTATACAAAGGTGTGCATTCTTACATTTGATGCTTGCTCCTAATGATTTTGAAACAAGTTGATAAATTGACTGATAAGTATCAAGTTTTCTTTCTCGGAATAAATAAATAAAGGTGTAGAAAGGGATCGGTTAACTTTAAAGCTGTGATTTTTGTCAAAAATAATATCTGTAGCAAGTTAAAATTCAAATCAAGAATTTCTATGTTATGGTATCCGTTGTCGTCGGCGGAATCAATAAAAAGGTAGATCAACTCGGAATCTTCTCTAAAAATTAAGATTAGAAAATTTTGAATTTACCCTAAAATCTATTTGGATTCGGATTCATGATTAATTTTCGTTTAAATTGAGAGGTTGTACTTTTAAAAATTGTATCATTTATTCTTAATAGTCAACTAGGGACCGTAGAACTATTTATTTCAATATACTCTAATACAAGCCATTTGTATTTAGTATCCATGTAAAAATAAAATGTGCACAGATTTGAATCAATGTTGGATTTTAATTCGGTTTTATTATTTAGAAAATTGAAAATTTGATACAAAAAAAATTAGAAACAATTACATTCCAATTAGAATGGTTTCCTATTGTTCTGAAAAGCAAAATATAACATAAACAATATTCAAGGTTTCTTGGTGATATCAGATCTTGCTGTTATATTACACCATCATCCGTTTAATAAATACAATGAGAAAAAGTATTTTTAAACATAAAATGTAATTTGAATCTATTGTTTAAAAAAATAATAGCAAAACCCCGAAGGTAAAGAACACAACTACTAATTAATGTGTAAAAAAAATTAGCTGATATCGTGTACAAGGATCGTTTCCCACTTTTACAATGAATTGAAATATTAACTAATGTAAAAACGAAGTACTTATCTCCTTGACAATTCCGTTAACTACATTTTTTGTTTGTATAAAACAAAAAGTTCGTTCTCATTAAAATAAAATTGTGTTTTTGTAAAAATATTTCAGTCAATATTTATTTGTCAATTCTTTTTTATTTACAAAGCTTATTGACCATGCAATTGTAATTACGTGTGACCATTCGAAAGGGGGATATGCCTAAGCGCCGCCCCTTCCTTCTTGTGTTATTTCATTTAGTAATGGTTGTATGTAAATCTCAATATTGGTTATTTTCATCCAGCTCTTGATTTCTCATCATATTCTATATAATTAACGTTTTCTTGTGTTTGTTACATGTTTTCATAGAATGCCGTAGTGTTCTATAGCCTTTTAAACAATTTTATTATTATTTATTATTCAAGTAAAATGTATTCGTATTAAAGATTTCCATATTCAAACATTTTACAGCTTCTAGTGCATGCGCTCAACACAGAAATTACAGTTTTCGATTGTAATGTTGTGTCTTGACATTAACAGATGTCGGAAGCATTGTATCTCGCAGTATAATACAATGTTAGACTACTATATAAGACAAATCCTTACAATAATAATTATGTCAGCGACCAAACTTTCAATATTTTTTTAAACCTCAATTCACCCAACGGTGAAATAAGATTGGGGTTATAATGAGAATTCTAAACAAAAATTTGGTAAATGTATGTTATCTTTTTTTCTATTAGTTAATAAGAGACAACTTTTTTATTTTTTTGATTATACTCATTGATTACATCGTCCATAACTAGAGTGCGGATTTTTAAGCATAAAAAAACAATAAAAAAGTTCTTAAAGAAGCGTAAAAATACAAGGAAACAAGCTTACAAAATAGCACAAAAATTAAAAATAAGTTTAAAATATGCAGGAAAAAAATTAAACTTCCAGGTTTAGGTTTTATTATATAAAGTATTTATTATAAAAAAAACGAAAAATGAATTGTTATTAGAAACTTTGAACTCTAAAATGCTTAATTATTATGCACTTTTCTAAATTCTCCATAAGGAAATTTCTTCTTTTATCAGTCGGGTGTCTTTGTAAAGAGAAAATAGTCTTTCAATGTCAACACTAGTAGTAGTCGGTGCATATTTAAATTTTGCAAGTAACGATGGTTCCAAGTCGAAGTTACTGACTATTTCGCCGGATAAAATACTTGCAATGGTCTTTAATCTTGCTAAACCTTCGTTTTTAGCCAGCACGTTCTCAAATTTGGCAAATATTGTTTTTCCTACACCACCACGCACTTTTCCCAATTTTATTTTAAAGTCTTGTACAATCTGAATTGCTTCTGTTATCTCACTTCCTTGTGTTTCAAGTTTGGTGATAGTTTCACTGATGAACTCGTAATTTGCTTCGATGAATGCAAGGTTTTGTTGTAGTTCCGGATTTTTTAAAATATTTTGGCAGTCTTTAACTGATTGGGATGCATCTTCCTAAAATTCTAACAAAATTTCTTTGAAGCTGGCGAAGTTAACTGCGTAATACACAGCCGCATCCAGCCATGTTCCCCATCTAGTAATGACCGGTTGTGATGGAAACGGAATATTAGGCTGTTTTTTTTAAATCGTTGTACCCTCAATGGCGCTTTTAAAAAACACGTTTTGCCATTTTTAATTAACTTGTTAACTAGAGGAAATTCAGACTTTACAGTTTCTGCTACTCGGTTTAATCCGTGAGCTACGCAAGTAGAGTGTGTGAGATTACTATACAAAACTTTTAATTTAATACCTGCTTTTAGCATATGTGCAGCCGCATCCGTCACCATTAACAGAATTTTTTCAGTTGGGACTGCAATAGGAAGAAAAAAGTTTGCGAGTCCCTCGTTAATAAATCTTATTATGGTACAGCTGTTGGTTTTATCTAGCTCTTTCAAATATATTAAAAATGGCCTGGTTGGAGTAGCTTCATGTAATATACCGATAATGAGACCAGCCACATACCTACCGCACTCATCGGTGGTTTCATCGACAGAAAACCAGATATAATGGATTGCAATTATATTTTTAATTTCATGAAGGACTGTTTTATAAACTGTATCTAAATAGCTTTTTCGTATAGTGCTTTCGGACGGTATCGATCTCTTACAATATGTTTCCAAGAATTTTCGAAATGCAGAATTGTCTGATTTTCTGAAAGGAATATTTGCCGATATCAGAGTATTGCATAAATCAAAATAAGAAGTTCTTTTTTCAGATCGAGAAGATCCAGAGGCAACTATTTCTGAAATAGTTTGTTGTTTCAGCTTATTTTCATTTTCCGCTCTTCGTACATTTTCCTTGTGAATAGCGGTCTTCGTATGTTGTATTACATTATACTTTTTGTCACACTGGATCTATTAAAACGAGCATTAAAGAATATTATATTTAAAATCTAATCTACTCCTTACCGTTTTAACACATACTCTGCAAAATAGTCTACTACCGTCCAGCCTTATTTCTGGTATATTTTTAAACCACTCTTCTACACTCGTTTTAGCTTTTGGCATTGTAACACAGTCTTATTTTATTAAAAACAGAAGACAACACAAAAGATTAAGTTATAATAAAATGAAACAAAACTTTTTCAATCTACTAGCAACATTACATACACGCACGATACCAACACTTTAAGTAACCCAGTAAAACTGAAGCATTTGTCAAATAAACCTTAAAACTTATAAGAAGTAGCTTATTTCACAGCTTATTCTACGGACAAACAATTGCCGGTACAATGTGTAGCGGCCCCGGCAGGCTCCGGAACGGTGAGCGTCCAGATGGTATTCAATACATAACGGTAAATAATGATATTTTAAGAAATCCTTGAAAATATTGTCACGAAATTTACCGTAGAAACAAAATGTTTAAAAAAAGAATGTAGACAATTGCTGCTAGAGAAAGAATTTATAGAAACTATTTTGAAAAAACAGAAAATAAATATACTGTAGACAAGAAAAGTATAAGGATATTTTGTCAAATGATTTTTTTCTTGAGACTGGCAAAAAATGCACAAAATAAGCATTATTCTAAAAAATATGAAAAAGTTCCAAAAAAAAGCAAAAAACGCATTATGAAAATTAGTTAAATGATTCCTTTAATTGCGATTCGCACTTATTTCAATGTCTTTTTGTACTGCTATTAATATCTAACAAAGAGCATTATTCCTATAAATCCGCACTCTGTCCATAACATAGATGAATAGCAACGGACTTAGTACTACCCCTACACTTTCAGTTGTAATTCTTCATACTACTCCTTCTTCGTACCTGATTGATTGTATTAATATGCTTATGATTGTTTCAATTCTATCGTTTTTTAGGCTGTTTCAAATTAAATTGAATCGAAAGCTTTTCTCAAATCAATGAACCACAAAGTATAGTTTTCTATTTTTTTTTTGAGTTTGCTTTCAATAATTTCGTACACTTTTGCTACTATACAGAAAAACAAAATACCTCTCGGGTTTGAACAGTTTTTTCTGCTTCTCGTCTTGAAGATTGATATCATCATTGTGATCCAGTCAATTGGGATCTTTTACTGTATCTTACGCCATGTTAAAAATACTCTGTGTAGCCTTCTCACTACTATATCACCAATACATTGAACCATTTTGAGTGCTATTTCATCATATCCTGCGGCTTTTTTTGTTTTTATTTTGTTAATGGCTTCTTTAACGCCATTAATAGTGATTTGCTCTTCACTGCGTTCTTCTCCGTTGACTTTTGATATTGCTTGTTCTTATTAGGTTTATTCACATGTGTATTTAATAGCTCTTTTTCTCATCTGTTTATTATTTGGTCTGCTTCAGTAAGTACCTTTTCTTCTTTACTTTTGATATGGTTTAGTGTGTTTCATTTTCCTACCGCAACTTTTAGTTTTTGATTTTCTGTGCTATTGCGCTTTATTATGTTCCCAAATTTTTCCCAGTGTTCTTTTGGTGTTTATATTCTTCAAATTTCTTAGTGTCTTTATTTTTTCTTAGACCATATGTTTTGATTCTGATTTTGTTTTTAGCTTCAGATTCTTTACGTCTTTAGGAAGATAACATTTAAGAAATATTGATCCTTTTCTATTTTATGCTGAAAGAATGTACCTATTTGCTATTAAAAGTTCATTATTTATACAAATTAAAGCAGACGTAACCCATTTGATCTAAATGTTCACTCCCATTTTTCTACATCCTTTCCAACCCTGGTATCTAAATCTCTCAATATACTTAGCTTTATTTTTGTGGCTATTTATAGTTTCTCTAAGCGACGTCATCTTTATTTGGTTCATAGCAGAGAATTATTGTTGGATATAATAATTTTTATTACTATAACTATAGATTTGCCTTATCTAAAATTAAGCCAGCAGCATCACTCTAAAATTGAGGGACTGCCTCAGTTTTAGTTTCAAAAGACCTTTGCCGTTGCAACCATAAATATTCATACAAGCTATGTATATGTTGCGGTAAAGTATTTTAATTTAGATAACATAAAGCTGTGCAAACGAATATCAGATAGAGTAGTGTGCATTGTATTCAAATCTGCACAAAATGTACGCTACAGATTATTCAGTGTTACGCACCCCGATGAAGACGTTGAACTATTTTATAACGAAATAAATACAGTCATTAATGAGGTAAAGTGTCAACAAAGAATAATTGTTGGAGATTTTAGTGCCATCATTGGAAAGAAACAGGACAAAACAAAAGTATATTTATAGGAAATTTTGGATTAAGACAAAGAAACTACAGAGGAAAAATGTTAATGAACTTCTTGGCTTAGAACTAACAATATGGTACATAATTCTTCCATAAAGTACCACAACGAAAATTAATCCAGATGAGAATACAGAAAACGAAATTAATTAACGTTCTCATAGACATTCCAAGAACAGTAAAAAATATTACACAGTCTTAAATCACTTCAATATAGGAAGCGACCACCGCCTGGTACGAGTAGACATAGAGATCAACAAGTAATTAAAAAGAAAAAAGTATATTGATAAACAGAGGAAATTGAATATTAACAAATAAATACTGAAGAGTTAGAAAGAGGGATATCATAGGAAACTATGTAAATGAATAACTTGTGGAGCTCGCAGACAATTACAAAGAATCACAAGAAATCTTTCTACAACTCTAAGAAAGTAACACCTCCCGACAAAAGAGAAGACATAATTATTAGCGAAACAAAACAATGGATAGGATAGAGAAGCAAAATGTTTAGAAAAGGGCAACATAAAACACAAAAATACCAAGAAGTAAAGAAAATGACTAGAACACTAATACGAAAAGACCTACAAACTTACCACGAAAACTTAGTAAAAAAACTATAGACGGAAATAAGAGTGTCAACAAAGTATTGAGAAAACAGTCGGACAACGCCAAATTATTGCCCTTAAAAACCAAAATGGAGAAAAAGAACAAGACCAAGATAAAACCGTAGCCATACCAAAAGAATTTTATAAGGAACCTCATCAAACAAATATATAGCAGCCAAATAGAGCTAGACAATTAAAGAATAACAAGGCACTAGGTGAGGATAATGTTATATCTGAAATGATCAAAGAATGGGGAGAACTAATACTTCAACTGCTGAAAATAATATAACTTATTCTTCCAAAAAAACTGGAATTACATTCTATTCTTCAAAAACGTCAACCTCCAGAATTATTGCCCCATAAGTTTTCTCTCCTGGTTCGTCATGCTGTTTACTAGAATAACCAGTAACAGAACAACGACAAAAATCGACAAATACTAACCAGCTGAATAGGGCAATTGAATACAACCTACCGCTAAACATGGCCTTCATAAATTTCGGCCTTTGATTCGGTCGAACACTGGTCATTCGAAGAAGAACTAAACAAAGCAAGAATAGACTATCGATATACAGAAATACTAAAAAACATCTATCAGAACGCAACATCAATAATAATTAGACTAGATACAGACTCGAACAAAATACGCATCGAAAGAGATATAAGGTCCTAAGGGAATGTAATATCAGCCAAAAACTGTTAACCCTTGGTCTTAGAAAGTATATTTAAAAAGCTCAACTGCAACAACAAAGGGATAGAAATAAACGGAGAACGATTGACTAACCTTAGATTTGCGGTTGCCATAGTTATCATCACAAACAATGTTGAAGATTTAAAACAATTGATCCTAGAACTAAAAGAAGAAGAAGTAAACAAATAGGGTTGAAGTTAAATACTAATAAGACCAAAATTATGTGTAGAGAAAACCTGGTAGTGCTCTTACAAGGAGAACAGGTAGAAAATGTAGAATAATTATATATCTTGGGCAACTTATAACATTAAACAAAACAAATGGAACAAAAGAAATAGAAAGAAGAAGACTGGGATAGACTGCCTTCGCAAAATTATCCCATATATTGAAAAATAGGAAAAATAGCAATACATCTGCGAGTAAGGCTTTTGATAAATGTGTTCTTCCGGTACCTACATATGGAACCCAAACACAGGTACTAACATAAAAAATAACAGCAAGACTTAAAGTGACACAAAGGGCAAGAGAAAGAGCTATGCTAGGTATATGTCTACAAGATAGAAAAAGGAATGGCTGGATAAGAAGCAGAACGAAAATGAAAGATATAATAGAAACAGTCATAAAATTAAAGTGGAAGTTTGCAAGGTTTGTATCAAGGTAAGACGATAACAGATGGAAAAAACTGGAAGTCCAATTCTAGATGCAAGAAGGCTAAAATGAACAAGAAGTATGTCTGCAACCAAAGACTCACTATGACAGGTTAGACCAGAGGTCGGCAACCCACGGCTCGCGAGCCACATGCAGCTTTCGGCCCTTCTCGGAATGATAGACGAATTTGTTTTCGTTTCTTAATATATAACAAAAAGTCTAATCTCGAACGTCATTTTTCAACAAAACACGACTTATTTACAGGGAAATATTATTTCGAAAATGAAAGAAAAAAAGCGGTGACAGAAACAAAACAAAAAAGGCAATGGTGTAGAATGCGGTTTCCACACCTAGGCTGTTCGAGACAGAACAATTTTCATTGGCTGGTGACGAGTCGTGTCCATGAAGAATTACTACCACTTAAAGGACAGACTCGAGGTGAAGATATCTCTGCAGCAATTTTGGAATTTGCGACTGTTAGGGAAATTGACATCAATAAATTGGTATCTATTGTTACAGATGAAGCACCCAATATGACGGGTAACCATAAAGGCTGTTACTCTCTTCAAACAAAATGTGGAACAGGATGTTTTTACGTTTCATTGCATTATTCATCAAGAAGCGTATGTGCGCAGATGATCGATCTGATAGTAAAAATAAAATGCATGGTTCATTTACTGATCGTTTCAAAGATTTCAGAGATGAAAAGTCCACTCTTTTGTTCTTGGCAAAACCACTTGTAGCGGACGTCAATCGAATAAATTTTTCGCGATTTCCAACAATTGACAGAGTTCAGTTTAAACTACAATTAATAGACTTCAAAAGCAAAAATTTGGGGTCTTAAAAAGTTTACGCTTTTACAAGTGCAACTAGAAAATCTGGAAAGAGAAAAAGCGACTTTAACCACGAATCATAAATGGACGAAACTTTCCAACTATCAAAACAAGGACTAAATAATTTTTAAAAAATGGAACAGCTTTGCGGATTATTATAATCAACTCAATTTAGAATTTTGACAATTTTTGAGTCTACGTGTTATTGTGAGCAACATTCTCTTACATGAATGCTATCAAAAGCAAGCTAAGTAGTCAGTTTAATGATGTAATTTTTGAAACTTGTTTAAAATTGAAGACTTCCAACTACTTACCGAACATAAAATAACTCTGTGCGGAAATGCAGTGTCCGAAGTCCCATTAATTTTTTTTTCTCTATTTACTTGAAGTTTTGTTTTGTATTTGTATTGTATGTTTTTGTATTAAATATATATTTACCCATATTGCGTTAAAATATTGTATCTCAAATTCTCTTCTGTATCTACTGTGGCTATTTGTAAATCTTGGGTTAAACATATGGGATAAAATGGTTCTTTGCTCCAAAAAAGTTGCTGACCCCCTCAGTTCATAATGTTCTTTTATAATATTGCAGCGACAAAGTTAGAGTTAAATAATCAAAGTTTACTTTAAGTACCTCAACAAAAGCTATCGACTTGCTATGGAGTGAAACCGATATCATTAAAGAATACCGCTTTGGTAAAACACAAAATAAAATAACTAACATTATGAAGCTAATAAAAGGATTATGTGCTACGTCAAAAGGTCCTTAAGCATCACGATGATTTAGCACAGAAATAAAAAGGAAAAGCCATGCAACATTTATTAAAGAGATAGAATACAGTAATAACTTCAGTAGCGTGATCCACCATATTACTGCACAACTCTTTTCATAAATTGAACAACTAACTAAAAGTCATCTTTTTAAAATAATAGTAGATTGTATCATTTGAATTAAAAATGCGACTTTGTGTGAGGAGCAATTATGTTTGTGAGCGGGGCGAAACGAAGCAAAACCGGGCTAATGCAAAAACTGCAAGTCAAACGAAAGCACTTTTAATACTGATGCATAGTTTTTTCTCCAATCAAGAAATTATGTAACACCAAAGTAATATCTATTACAATTTATATTATAATTTTCCATATTTAAAATAAAGCTGTTGACTGCTGTCAAGCACGAGTATTACGTAAATCTATGTAAATCGCAGTAGTGTATGTTTCCAAAATTAAAGGTGGCTTTTAAACGTTAGCATAAAAGTAGTACCGCGCCAAAATTAAAAATGAAAGCAGTTGTTGAAAGATCATACTTCAGAAATAATATTGAAAGTAAAAAACATAAAGTGGATCCAAGATAAGTTAGCTATGGTTATCATGGACAATAAATTTTGCCCCCCGAAAAATTAAGTTTTCAAATAACATTGTATATAATTTTATAATTAATTCAGTTGTAATTTTTTCTAATTACAGTTTTGCTCCCACATCTAGCGGGAACTGCTGAAAAATAAATTTAAATTAACTCTGCTGAATTGACCAATACCATGAAAAGGCGCGCACATGTATTAGAACTCCCAACAAAAAAGTCTTACAAGCTATTTTTTACGCTTGATTTTGGTGTACGTTTCGTTATAAGGTTAAGTAAACATGGCGGTTGCTATAGTTTTAATTTTGGCGTTTTGGTTTTTGATTTTTGCTGCATTTTTTCCCAATACCTGACTTGGCAGGCGAAGCATTTTAAGAACTTTACTTTCGTGATCTATCATTTCAACTTTGTTTTCTCTACTTACATCTTTGGTTGCCACTCTTTTTTTAACTAGGACTTTTAGACTATCCTTCTGCCTGCTAGTTTCTTATTAAGTTCTTCTTTTATTCGCTTTCCAATTTATTATTATGTGTCTTTTTTATTTATTCATATGTCGGTAATTTCTTTGTATATTTTACGTTGTGTAATTGTCCTTAAATCAACTTTCTGGTATAGTACCATTTTTAGGTATTGTAGCTAATTATTCTGAACATTGTTCTCTAGTTCTATTACTTCCTAAAATTCATTACGGCCATAGTAGATGACATTCTGATAAGAACTGCGGGCACCTCCAAAGCAACACTGGTATCAACTGCAATTACCTCGTGTCTCGGTCTCAGCTCGTTTATTTCATTATAATTGACTTGAACACTAATGCCATACGTGTTCAATTTTTTTTTATGACACTTACAGCAACTTTGTGACATCAACAGACTCTTCTGTTCCAGAACTAAGTTCCCTCAAATTGTTCTCTAAAGTTTTTTACGCATTTTGCATAATTCTTTAGCTGATTCGTAAAAGAACTACCTTGCAATATTTTTTCAAAGGACGAGTCTGCTGGCAGTTTTTCTTCACTCCTGTTTTAAGAGTTTAAAGACGTTCATGTCCACAGTTGTAAGGGCCAACTTCAGACGTTAAAGTCAGTGTGGCACCACAGGTTATAGGTGCGAGAAAATCGATAAAGAGAAATGTACTTAGTAATTATCTTTATTCTCCTGCAAAAGGAATTGTATAAGTTTGTATCGCATTGCTACCACTCTCTCTAAGTAGCCAATTTTGTGAAAGGATGTAACTGTTAGATATAGCTCGAATTTTCCTCTCAGATCAATTAAAGAATTGCATGAAGTTGGTTGATTCTTTTCAAAATCAGTAACAACACAAGCAGTACCTTCAGGCTTTGCTACTACTGTTGATAGTTTTATTTTGAGTATTGTCAAGGAGCTGGATCACGTTAACATGTTGGTCGAGTCTCTCTTTATGGTTTCTTGCGAACCTCTTTAGTTCGCTGTCTATAGTTTACATTTCCAGGTCATGATGTAGGCCATTGTTTCTGACATACCAGAGAGCAGCTACGATGTTTCGTTATTTTGGAATCTTTGTATTATGTCGATGTTACTCTGTTTAGTTCATCAAAATCGTTAGATTCCGTATGTCTAAGCCGGTCTAAGTATCTGTTTGTAAAGCAGAAGCTTATTGAGTAAAAATATGGTGGAATTCCTTCCGGTTAGTCAAGACATTTTTCTGCAATGAATTCTAAGTTTTTGCCTTTTCTCTTCAACCTGAACTTTTCAGTCTAGCTTTGTATCTAGAGTATTAATTTCACAGTGTTTGAGTAGGAAGTTTGATTGTTAATATATGTGGAGTTACTTTGTTAGTGAAGTTAATATATACCGATTCTATTTCGATCAGTTTGACTTGTTCTTCTGTAGCTTCTTTATTGCTTTTCCCGATTGCTAGTAGGGTCTTGTGTGACAGCAGAATTGACTACAGTATTTTTCCCAGCGTGGGAGAACTGGCCCTAATTTACTTTCTTGTAATATTTCTAAATCCAAACTGGTAGATTGGAATTACTTCTTTTTTTTGATAATTGTTTTCAATCTCTTGAGTAATCACTTTTCAAATAGTTTTCACATAACAGGTAACAAGAAGATGATTGGTCTAAAAGAGAAAATTTTGTGAGGAAGTTTTATAGGTTTAAGGATGATGATGATCTCTGCTACTTTCCACAGCCTAGGTACGTACTTTAATCTAAAGGCAGCATTTATCAGAATGTTCAACTATGAATATCTTCCAAAGCTGTTTTAGTACTTTACCAGCAATTCAGTCAAATCTGGGAGTATTTTTAGAATTTATATTTTCTCTAATTGCAGTAGTCACTTCTCTGGGTGAAGTAAACCTGAATTTTTTTACTGTATAAGTTTTTTCCGTAATGGTTTATCTTCTTGTCCCTTCTTTGATTGTGAAATTCTTTTTAGGTGGTTTGCGAATCTTTCTTTTTGGTCATTGCTGCTAGCTCAATTTCTATCTTTTTGTTATATTGGAGGGAGTTGCCTTATCGGTCTCTTCAATCTCTTGGTGATTTTTCAGAGTGAATAATCCTTACTGCTACCATCCGTTAGTTTTCCCGAGTAGGCATTAACCGATTCATTCTTCATTGATTTCTTTTTAAATCCTGTAAACTAATGTTATATAGGTTTGTTTTGTTTTGTGGATCTTTGGATGTTTGTGCCTTATCTTACCTTTTTCTGAGATTAGGTCTCTAAGTTTTTTGGGTAGTTGTCTTCAACTGTTCTCTGCTAAATTACAAGAAGACTCCCATGCTGCTATTGGATGTTATTTATGAATGATTCATGTTCTTTGTCTCCGAGTCAGTTTTAGTACGGAAAATTTTGAGAATTGTTTGCAATAATCATAATTTGTTACTGCTCGCATAAGTTCTAAAGCTGCTCCAGATGTCTGGGTTTATTTATTTAAGCCTACACATGTGCCCACCAACAGACCACCTGCTATGGCAAAAGCGTGAGCTTAGTCTTAACATTCAGAGAGCGTTTGGTACGTCGTTCAACAGATTACCTCTGGCGATTCAAGATCGGGATTCATCTTCTATTATCCTTTTTAAAAAGACCAAATACACGCACGTTTCGGAGTACATTATTAAACAGACCAACTTTGGTGGCCCAACATTGGACTTTTCTTTCCATTAACTTTCTTCAGAGAGCTCAAAACGAATACGGGTCGATTTGCGCTTTCCCATGTTTGTCTTATATAGAATGGGAGGGCGTAAAAACCTGAGTTTGATATAGAGCATAGTAAGTTCTGAAGCGGACCATAAGTTTAAAGCATTCATTAAGACTAATTGGTTGGTAGATAACAAAAGTAGAAGGTATAATGATTTATGTAGCCCTCAATAAATACAAACACGGTTTTGGGACTTAGTCATTCAATATTATATTCAAGTCTAGTCGACTCTTTTAAACGATTTGTTTAAAATCAATGTGGTTGGCATACTTTCTATCAATGCAAAAAGAAAACTTGTTTCTTCTTCAATAAAATGTCTTCTTGGTCTTTCATCATTTCTCTCAGGTTATTACTTCACAGATACGATTGGAGGTCCTTCAACGATTTTTTAATTGATACCTTTGTGACTAGAACGGGTGCTTTATTGACATTCCTTCCCTGCCTGTATGAGCAAAGTTTTTTTTGTGAAAGACGCTTTGGAAAGTCTAGAATTAGGGTTTTCGCAAATCTGTTGCAATTTTAGTGACGGATTACTTGATATTGGTGCCAGTCCTGCTTAGTTTATAACGGTATTCTCTATTGTTGCTTGAAACAGTCCAGATTAACAATCCGTTTCTCTGACACTCGTGTTCTTTTCTTTTATTTCATAAACCCCTTCTTTGTGTCTTCTCCCACAAGCCGTCTGAAAATAAAAAATTAAAGTAACAATCTGTTAGACAAAAAATGTCCTTTTTATCAGTTATTGTAGAACGTGGATTCTAAATGAGAAGACAAAATCATCCTCTTTTCGGTCAGTTAGACGTGTTTCCGGTGCACTTACGAAAAAAATGAACAAAAACTTCGTTTAAGTGCCTGTATAGACCGTAAAGCAATACAACAAAATAGAAAGTAATATAATTATGAGGTGGTAATAACAGCAAAGGTTCGTAGTCCTACTGACATTTTCTATGACATGTTTAACAAACTTCTTTGTAACTTTAATAAAGTTTTGAAAAGATATCTGAAATGTAACTGCTAAAACAAGGCATAAACAATTAAAAAAAAATCTAATTTAACCTCGAAGCGTCCGTCAGTCAAATCTAATCTACGAAATACCTTGTAACAGAGATTTTCTGAAAAAATTCTCCTGTAACATAATCGCAATTTATATTTATCTACCTAAAACTCAAATATAAAAAAACGAGGATAAAGGTTACCTTCAACTCTGTGTCAACTTTAAATTCAATCTTTTCATTAAAAATATTTAATATTAACGTTACAAGGTCGTTGTTCGTGATTACTTCAGCATTGATATACCCTGGATCCATATTAACTCCAACTTACTTAATTGCCTTTCCAGTTCCATGCAACAAGAATTCTAAACATCCCCGACTTTGCCACATCTAAAACATATCTTAGCCTTCGCTAGGCAGGAGTCGGAATTGTGGGCGTTTCGAATGTCTACTGTTGTTTGTTTTCGTATGAAAATTGAATTTGCCTTTTAATGACAGTGAGGGTTTTTAATATTATGATTGTAGTTGCTTGTAACAGAGCTAAATATTAACCTTATGAATTTAAAAGTGTTGTTCTTCCTTGCATTCATTTCAGGGAGAAATGCAATTTATCATGAAAGCAAAAACATAGATTACATTTCATTAGTTTTGGTAATAAAATTCTTTCAGTTTTAACAAATAAAATTTATATTTAAAATATTGCTTAAACAATACTAAAAATCACAAAATATGGCAATCGTAAAACCTAAACCAAATTTAACTTTGACACTTCAACATTTCAGCAAAATACTTACTTCCTACTCGCTGTTATGTATCACGAAATGTCCCGAAAAATTATTTACTTGTCGCCACGTTTACATATTGATCTATAGGTGGAATAACCTAGTAAGTTTTTCTAAATATTATACGAGTAACTAACCGAAAAAAAAGTTTTCGTTTTCTTATGTATATTTAACCACACGTCTACTGACGGATTTCTTGTTGACATGATCACGAAATATTTAGGAAATCCCTATATAAAATATTAATGTTCTTCATTATTATACGCTCACAAACTGTAGTACCTTTCAACGTTTGTTAAATATTAACGTAGTAAATAAGAAATATAAACAGGAAATGTATCGATTAAATTTTGATTGAATTTAAATTTGAGTTAACCCAACCTGCGCTTTTAAAACAAATTGTTTATTCCATTCTTAATTAAATTTTAATCAAACTTTGGTACAGCTGACTGTTGCAGTAACACAAAAACAAGTATTACTTTAAAATTGAAACTTTTGGCAAATGGACCATCTTGCTAATTGAATATAAATTAATTAAATCTACAAATATTACCTTTCTGCTATAAATGTCATTTCATTAAAATACAGAAAATATCATATGCAAACCTTCTCAGGTTTACTAACTTTCTAATTAATTATTACAAGGTATTTATCAGTCTCACGGTTAATTGGACCGCTCTTGTACTACGTATATATAAGACGTAGTACAACGACGCTGACATGCAATTTTGGTGTACAAAGAGAATAATTTTCCTTAATATCCCCTTCCGGGAATTCTAATAATTAAATCAATAAAATCTAAGGAGTTCAAAGAAAAACTAATGAAGATTTAATTAACGGTTAAAGAATGAAAACAAACGGCGGGTAAGCACGTCTGAGATTGCTATTGATACACTTTGTAGAACCACAAGATTGTAAAACACGGCATTAGTCTTACTAAATTTCACCAGAACAACATAAAAAATTAGATTTATGAAAGTGAAAGTAACAAATTGGGAAGCCATAAATAAACGATTAATTATTGTATACATCAATCATATGGATCACACAATGGCAACGAAGACGCGAATTTTATGAATTATTAAATAATCACATAAGCACGATCGGAAATAATAGAGAAATTATAATTCTTGGCCACTTAAACGTTCTAATAGGACGAAAACACAATCATCCAGTAGTTGGAAGATTCGAAGAAGAAAGTCTGGATGATAATGGGCAAAGGCTAATTGATCTGTGTGAGTCTCACAGACTACAAATAATGATGGTTTCTTCCGCTATAAAAATATACATAAAGTTACAAGAAGAGAAAAAGCTAGACAACGGTCGTGCATAATCGCGCATGTAATAGTAAGACAAAACTCGGAATTTAGAGTGCAGGATGTTAGGACCTATAGAGGTTTAGAATGTGGGAGTGATCACTATTTTGTTGAGGCAAAACTTAAATGCAAATATAACGAAACTCGAACAAAACAGACCATGAAAAGGAGGTTGTATCATATAAGTAAGAACAATATAACCTACAAAGCTTTGAACACGAAAGCCCAAAACTACTTTACAAAAATAGGCTAAATAGAAAACTACAAGAAGAAATAGATAACTGGACAACAGAAGAAATTTACGAACATATAATTAGCGCCATACAAAATGCAGCAAAAGAAGCCCTAGGAATAAAACCAAAATTGCAAAAAGAAGAAAGACACATTGTGGTTGAATGATGAAACTTTAGAAGACATGAAAGTATAAAAGCAAAAATGGCAAAGTACAAAAGGTGATCAAGATAAGATTGAATATAAAACGGCCCAAGCACTATTTAGAAAGATGATAAAAGAAAAAGCAACCAATGGAAAAGGAGATGCAAAGAAATGTACGGCTACATAGCAAGAAAAAGATTTAAAGAGTCGTGGAAATTATTAAAAAATCTAATATCGAACACACGAGAACAACCATGCATGAAGATTATACCCATTGCAAATCTACAAGAACATTACAGCAGCTCATTACAAGAACAAAGAGATAAATATAAGAGTCAAGAATTAGAGGCAAATTATAGAATACAAGGTAAAAAGATAGAAATACAGAAACATGAAATGAAAGATGCAATCAAAAAAATGAAAAACGGCACATCTTCAGGCCCAAGAGGCATTCCTGCAGAATTATTAAAAAATGGAACGGAAGCTGTTTAATAGATTTATTAACGGAGAACAAATACCAAAAGACTGGAAAGAAGCGTGGATCCAAATCAGACTGTAATAATATTGTAGAGGGATCTCTATAACTAGCACGCTAAGTAGATTATATGGAAGGATACTAACAAAACTTATAGATGACGACTCTAGACCATTAGAAAATGAAGAACAATGCGGCTTTAGAGCAGGAAGATCGACTATTGATAATATTTTTTGTACAACACGGTTAATTGAGAAAAGAATAGCGGTGGGTAGAGAAAAATATTTATCTTTTGTCGATGTCACCAAAGCGTACGACAATATACCAATTATAAAACTGTGGGAAGTATTGAAAAACACAAATATTAATATTACCCCATTGAAGCTATTAAAGAACTATGCCGAGACTGCGAACCAAAAATTAAAGTAGGAAACGAACTTTCATTACCATTTAAAATCACCAAAGGACTTTGTCAAGGGTGTTGTCTTTCGCCTAGCCTGTCAGTGGAAAAGGAAGTGCTGCGGAATGGGACTACCAGTAGAGGATACTGTCGTTTACACACTACACTATGCCGACGACCAGTAGTAATATCACTAGATGAAGATGATATGAATTACATAATGAGAAAAGTGAAGGAGGAATATGAAAAATAGAGCCTTCAAATAAACTTAAAGAAGACAAATTACATGGCTATTGGAAAGGCGGGACGAGATCTGGTATTAGAAGAAGGACAGAAGATAGAAGCGGTAAAAGAATATAACTATTTAGGAATTAAGATACATCAGAGTGAAAAACATAACATAATGATCCAAGATAAAATAAATAAAGGAAGAGCTGCAACAAAAATGTTAAATTCCATTCTGTGGAGCAGGGACATAACAAAACGTAATAAGAAGTATATATACAACATACTCTTTAAGAGTATAGTAACATACGGAAGTGAGATGCCAACAGTACGGCAGAGTGGATATGGCCGCATATCCTGCACTATTCTGAGTTAAGTAGATTTCGCTGCAGTCAGAACTTGGACGGGTGTCCGCCCGCCGAGACTTTAACATCTTGGAGAGCGAGCATAGTGTTCTAGCCATGATGGCTTCATTATCTCTAGTACCTTGGTGTGCTCGGCCCCTCGACACCACAAGGTAAATGAGGGTAAAAGATTATATACAGGGTGATAATTTTAAAACTTCCCACTTTGAATAACTCTTTAATTAGTAAAATTATCAAAAATCGCTGAAACATGTCGATTTTGTTTTAGAAGGGGGACATTTAATAAACTTTAGTCAGTTGGGGAACTTTCACCCTCTTCCCCAACCACCCCCTCCCCGGAATTTTAAATGGCACCACCCTATTTGTAATATATCATTTTAAAGGGTATAAAATTCTCAATCTTTTACATCAAAGAAAATTAAAATCGGCCCAGCCATTCGTGAATTAGAGCCAAAAATGTATTTAATTCAATCAATACGTTTCTGTCTCTAGTTCACGAATGGTTGGGCTGATTTTGATTTTCTTTGATGTAAAAGATTGAAACTTCTATACCCTTCAAAATGATATATCACACATGGGGTAATGTCATTTAAGGTTCTGGTAAACTTTTACCCTCCCTCCAACCACTCCCTACCCTAGAATTTTAAATGGCAGTACCCTATGTGTGATATATCATTTTATAAGGTATAAACCTTTCAATCTTCTACATCAAAAAAAACTAAAATCGGTCCAGCCGTTTGTGAACTAGAGATTGAAAAGTATTGAGTACCTTAAATACATTTCTATCTCTAGTTCACGAACGGCTGGGCCGATTTTGATTTTCTTTGATGTAAAAGATTGAGAATCGTATACCCTTTAAAATGATTTATCACACATGGGGTGTGCCATTAAAAACTTTGGGAAGGGGGTGGCTGTGTGGGTAGAAGTTTCCCAACTGACTCGAGTAGGGTATTAAATGTCACCCTCCAAAACAAAAGCGACGCGTTTCAGCGAGTTTTGATAATTGTACTGATTAAAGAGTTATTCAAGGTGGGAAGTTTTAAAATGATCACCCTGTATATGGGAGATAAACAAAACAGAAGAAAGAAAATCATTAGCGACAGAAATGGACTACCTAAAAAGATCAGCGAAAGTATCAAGAATAAAAAGAGTTAGAAATGAGAGAATAAGAGAAATTATGGAAATGCCAAATACTATAATTGATGAAATAAAATCTAAGCAATTAATAAGGTATGGCCATGTTCAACGAATGGGACAAGAGAGATTGCCGCCATTAATTATATTATGGAACCCAACAGAGAGAAGGAAAAGAGGGAGACCTCTAAACACATGGAAAAAGGGAATTTTGAAAACCATTTCGGAAAGGAATCTAGCAGAAGGGGAATGGAACAACAGAGAAGAATGGAGATTGGCTGGCGTAGAGCGTCGTCAGACACTTGAAGCGTCATATAAAGTACGATAAACAAATAACGGGAAATTCTGAATTTCGCGGACTTTATTAATCTGATTTAAAAAATTTTTTTTTATCTTGTTGATACACATGTTTCTGACGATGTTGACATTTGCAGCCATTTTGAATGTTTAGTTTATTTTTGACAGTCGAGAAAGTTAGCCGTGTTTTAGTGTACTCGGCGATTTTTTACTCTTAAAAAAGATGGATCAAAGAATTTGTATAAAATTTTGCTTGAAAAATAATATAAAATGTAGCACCGCATTCAAAATGTTGACTTTGGCTTTTGGTGACGCCACTATGAGTAAAACAAGAGTTTATGAGTGGTACAAACCTTTTAAAGAGGGCCGAGAAGACGTGAAGATGTCGATCGCCCTGAACGCCCTAGCACACGAACAACCAACGACAATGTGGAACAAGTGAAGAAAATGATTTTTGAAGATCGCCGGATCGCAATCAGAGAGGTTGCTGATGATGTCGGCATTTAATTTGACTCTTGCCAAGCAATTTTTTCAGATGTTTTAGACATGAAACGTGTGTGAGCAATGTTGCTTCCAAAATTGTTGAATTTTGAACAAAAACAACGTCGCGTAGACATCGCTCAGGAGTTGCTAAATAAAGTCAGCAATAATCCAAAACTACTTAAAACAGTTATAACAGGTGATGAAACATGGGTGTACGGATATGACGTCGAAACCAAGGCCCAATCGTCACAATGGAAGTTGCCGGAAGAACCAAGACCGAAACAAATTCGACAAGTTCGATCAAATGTGAAGGTTCTTCTCACTGTTTTCTTCGATTCTAATGGTGTAGTGCATCATGAGTTCTTGCCATTTAGTCGTACAGTCAATAAGGAATACTACCTGGAAGTTATGCGCCGTTTGCGTGAAGCAATCCGACGAAAACGTTCAGAATTGTGGCAAAACCACTCGTGGAAATTGCATCACAATAATGCTCTTGCTCACACCTCACCGCTTGTCCGTAATGTTTTGGTAAAAACAAAACCATTATGTTGCCTCAGCCACCGTATTCTCGGAACATGGCTTGCTGTGACTTCTTTCTATTCCCAAGGTTGAAGAAAACCATGAAAGGACGACGTTTTGCCACCATTGATGAGATAAAAACAGAATCGCTGAAGGAGCTGAACTCCATACCAAAGTGAGTTCCAGATGTGCTTCTAAGATTGGAAAAAGCGCTGGCACAAGCGTATTATATTTGAGGGAAATTACTTTGAAGGGAACAAAATTGATATTGATTAATCAATACAGATTCTTTAAGAAAAACGAAAATTCCCGTTATTTTTTGATCAAACCTTATAAAGTGAAAGTTTTTGCCAAAGGAGACAAATCATAGAAAGTCATAAAAATAATTAATCATTGCAATACCAAGCTATTTTTTATAACATAGAGTACCAGGGGGCTCACTTTGTGTCCACCTAATAAAGATTGAGTACAATGGAATAAAAACGAGATGTATTTTTATACTCATTGTTACAGTTAAGAACAGTTTATAACATAATAATAAGAACAAAAATTTAAATTTTAAATAAGGAACTACGATTTAGTGATCACCTTGCGACTCTGGATGGTTCTGGCACAAAATAACTTTGGTGCTGTGTTTTGCGCAGATATATTTTTTGCAGGTAGAGCATATTATTGTTGTCTTACTCATTTTGTTTTGTTTCTCAATTTTGGAGAGTAGAAACTTGCAACAGCGAGAACGCCCTCTGCCACCTTCAGTGGTTTCAGATAAGCCCAGCGCCTTTTCCACTTTAATTTTCTTATTTAGAATATTTTCCATTGTTGTAATAATTGTTTTCAAGAGTCCGGTAATAGTCCTTGTTTGATTTCAATGCATTCTAATGTGAATCGTTATGGCCTCTTTCTTCTATCCACGTTGAGAAATTCAGTAGCCCTACTTCTACTTCGAATGTAGCTATAGCAGTCAAACTCATTGCACTAGTTATATTTACACACGTTAATCGTTGAATCTTAGTCTTGAGCTGTATCGTATTCTTGGCCTGATAGTAGTTACCTTTGCTATTGATTTGCTTACGACCTTATCGACGTGCAATCTCCAGCTTAATTTACTGTTTAAGGCAGGAATGGGCTATTAAAACCTGATGTATCACAGGTCTCAAGAGAAACGATACATCACCGTATTTAATTGCACATTTATGTCGTGTAAATCAGCATTTGTCAACAGTAATAGCATTTCCTGATATAGGTATTAACCTTTCTCTTGTTAACTACGCTCAAGCGGTAGTACTTACACTCAGTTTACAGGTTGCCGACCTTTGGTCTAAAGTTGCCCTTATGTATTTGATCTCTTGCGCTTAGCATTAAAGTTCTTCCAAAGTTTTCTTTCTTTTGGTGAAGAAAACGACATCGGTCTTAAATGAATTGAACCAAAGGTAAATTTCGTTACGCCATCTTTCGATAATCCTACATACTACTTGAATTTTAGCGCCGGTTCATCATCTGTGTTTGCTTGTCCATAGACGTCATCCGCAGTTAGGTGCTCTATTGTTTCACATTTATAATAAGTAAGATGATAGATTACTGCTCCTAGGCAAGCCTGTTTGTCTCTTGAACTTGTCAGACTTCCAAAGCAGCCTTAACGCTTCTTTGCCTTAACGCCTACCTTATCCAACTGACTAATTTTTGGGATAACTACCCTAGTTTGCGAAACTTTGCAAATTGCAGTGATGGTAAATAGTATGACAAAAGCTTCTTCAATGTCAAAACACGCTGTGAGAGCCATTTACTTCTAGTACAGACTTCTCTTACTTAGGCAGTTTATTGTTATAGAAAAGAGGTAGTTAGAGCTCCCCCCAACAGTTGTCTATAGACAATTTCCTCCAGAGATTTAAAAAGATTTTTTTGAAATAAAGACTACCTCTGTTCATCTCAAACTTGACGGAAAGTATTTCGTTGCCTGATCGACATTATGTAATCTTTTTTATCCGGGAGAGGAAAGTGGAAGCTAAAAATATTCCGTCTGGCCCAGCTGAATGGAAGAGATTGGATTTGTTCGTCGCTCATGAAATGGCATGGCGTCGTCCGTTATTATAAAGCTATATAAGTTTCATACCAATTCCCTGAAAAGTATGCGTCTTCTGTTGGCTTCAGTTTTGTTCCAGTCAAAATTAATGTTGTATGTGTATTCAATGCTGCCATATCTGTAAAAGTGTTAAAGACAAATTGAGGTCATCTTCTAGTAAACTTTTTAGTTGAATACTTGCATACCATTTGATCCACGGTTCTACCCTTCCTTTAGTCTCGTTATAATATATATTGATTTCGATCTTTTCTGCTCATCATTCTTTACATGTGAATGTATGAAACCCAAGTCAGTAAAGGTTTTCCTGTTTTAGGTCTTAAAAATGAAAAATTTCTAGAATACAGTTCACGTCCAGAAAGGTTCTTTTTGTTTGTTCGGAATGTCTTTTCTGTTGGCTTGCAATGTACCAACTAAAGTAAGTCTGTGATTTTTCCAGAGCTCTTCCGTCAAGTCTATTGAAGTGTAATACCTGACCGATCTATTGGTTTCATTCTTATCGGCGTAAAGTTCCATTGATAGAACACACCTGTTCTCAGCATCTGTCAACTTTCTGACAACAACTTAGTTAACAATTCCACCAATAAATAAATTTGTTCTTCATTTATTAGCTCTTGTATCTCGGATGGCAATTCATTTGGTCCTGCCGATTTTTATTTTCTGATGACTTAATAACTTGTACCACTTCTTTTGATGTTATTTCTGGACCTGTCTTTTCTTGTAAGGTTTCAAAGCAATAAATTTGTCTTTCGTCTTCCAATAATTCTTCTATGTATTTTTTTCGTGTTTTTAGTTTTTACTTTATGTCTATGACAACGCTTCCTTGTTGGTCCATACGTACCGTTGTTTGTTTTTTGTTTCTGCTGCTGGTCATTTCCTTGACCTTTTTATGCAAATTAAACAAGTCGTATGTACTTTCGAGATCTTCTGTCTCTTTACATTCGTTTCGCGAATTTTGCTTCTGATATTCTTTCTTTTTGCCCTTGAATGTTCTTCAAGAGTCCATAAGTGATTAAATTTCGTCGGTTATCCATTTTTTTGTTGGTTTGAGCAAAGCTTGTCTAACCATAGTCCAATGTTTATCGATGTCGATGTCTGTTTTGTTTTCCATTTTGTCAATTTCTGAATGTCTCAATCTACTTGCTGTTAAATTATTTGAGCTTTCAAACGATTGACATGTAAGAATTGTTTCTGCGCTTATTTTTAAATTGTTTCGAGTTTTAATCGGACCTGGGCAACTGCTGGGTTGTGATCCGACTCTATATTTATCCGTTCATGGGTATGTTTTAGCTGATTCAATTGAGTTTTTATCTTTCGTTTATCATTATATAATCTATTTGATTTCGTACGATTGTAGTAGACGGTAGCTTTTTTCATTTTTCTAGCCAAGTCCATGTTCTCCCACCCTTTTACTACACTTTCCTGTCCTGATCTTAGCATTCTAATCATCCATAATAATTGTGATATCCCTAGATTGAATAATTATCAAGATCTGCTCAATCTCTTTATAAAACTCTTCTATTTCTTCCCCGCTACTTTCAGCAGTAGGAGCAAAGAGCATATATCTGGATTGAATACAGTTCTTCTTGAGTAGTTAGTAGGTGTAGAACTATAACTCTCTTTGACATGGAAATAAAGTTTATTACCCACCTTTTTAATTCTTAATCGGCCAAACTTGTCGTAGCATTACTATGATGGTTATCACTTTTTCCTCAGTAGTACAGTGTACCATTTGGAGTAAGACATTCTCTTGAGCTTAGCCATCGAACGTCACTGAGTCTTGAGTAGCATTGTGCAATTTTCCAGGTTCAAATTAGGTTCTTACATTCCAAGTTACTATACGGATAGGTCTATTGTGAATCTTGCAGGGATTTTGCTAATTGACGACCGGGGGAGCTCTGCAGTCTACTCCTGCCGGAACTTGGTTCTTGTTGCAATGATGACCTTTTCACAAGGGAAATTAGTGAGGTGGTTTTCTGTTGCCTTTCTTATCGCAGTCCAATAAATTGACTGTTGCCTAAAAGTGCCCATATTTAAGTTGTTGTGAAGTCATCTTCTTAACATGGTAATTTCAATGCTGCTTCCCGTTATTATGTACTGTTTTTGGTCCGCCCCGGCTATTTTATTTTCCTGGTACCATTTATATCTGCGAAGAATTTCCTTATTCGCCACCAAGAGAGGCGCCCGATAGAGGTTCCAGCAGCCCCACACGGGGGCTAACTTTAGACCACTGAATTATACATTTTGTAAGTACCATAAATATGGTAAGAGAATTTGGTGTCTCTGATTTTAATCAAAATCTGGAAACTTCAAATGACCGTCTACTCGGATTATGCCATGGGCATTAGGGTGGAGCGACTTTTTATATTTTCTTTATAGATTATTACCATAATTATAATAAAATATTTAGGACATATTTCTAGGATGTTTTTTTATTATGGAAATAAACTAAATTAATAACTAAAATTGTTAAATTAGTTGATCACTAATCTAGAGTCTACACACAATAAAAAAATTATTATTTTCATGATGAGATGGCATACTTATAACGAAAGGACTGATAAGTATTTTAAATTCTCGTCCTGGAATCACGTTTTATTGCAACCAGGATCATTTAGAAATATATCACAATAAATTGTAAAGGCTCCAAGATATCAAAGAAAATAAAACTGAAATGCCAATCAATAATGCACCGACAAACTTCCAGGTAGCTTTTTTCATCAAAAACAAGCTAAAATGTCCTTCTTATCAAGTGTTCCCTTGTGCTTAGCTTCTGAGATAAAAGCTGTTGAAGAGGTGATCACAAAGCGAGAATCTTATTGATGAAAACTTGAAGAATCTGATTGGAATTTTATATTTATATTTTATATTATTTTATATATCAAAACAATACATAAAAATAATGTGGAATAAAAAGCAAAGCTTCGGTATTTTTTGTAAATATTTTCAATGCTATTAGTATAGAAATATTAAAATTATCCATTTGAAACACTGAAGAAGTCTGTGACAATGAAAAACATAAACGAAAGTTAAATAAAAAAAATTTAATCAAAGCATTTGAAAAATGAAACTGGTATAAAAGTTAAAGAAATCGCCAAGTTTCCAACCTGGCATTTTTACATCACGAAATATGTGTAAGATGCGTAAATGCCTGAAAAGCGTGACTTTATGCCGGTTCTAAACATCTAAACCTAAGGTAGTGCGTGCACCGCAGTATGGGACCCAGAAATTGAAATATTCATCGGTGACTTTCGTATCTCTTTTAATGTAATGAAGTTTTCATGAATAAGAAATTGAAATTATTTGATTGGTAGTAATTCAAACAGAAACCAATAAGAATTTGCAATTTCTTACTGTCACACATGTTTCAACATGCGAATAACCTACAATGATGAAATTTGTGAATACAACGTTGTTACACAAATCTCATTAAAATAAGTGAATGTATCGACCTATTTTTTTTACATCTAAAACACTTTCAAGATTTCCTAACAGATATGAAGGATATTAAATGACGTGCAGATATTGACATGATTATTTTAAAAGATTTTTTGTTGTTTGTAAACAAAACATGTCAGGAAATAATTTTACCGTCTTCCTTTTTGTACGACTAGGATCTGATTTATTTATTATTCATGAAAACTGAAATCCTTGTTTGATGTTCTTAAGTAAATTACTACTTTACTTGATGAATACGATCGTAAAGATATTATTGAGACGACTGCGTTTCCGTCGAATCTACATAAAATGATGATTTATAATAATTAACATCTCTTTATTAGTACATAAACCTGAGGGATGTTATTGTAGATTATTGCCCTACTAAACACCACGCGATCCCTCAATAAACACTCCAATAAAATTTAATTACTTTAGCGCTTCTCACTTATCAACTCGGAATACTAAACTAAAGCTCGCGCAATGTCACAAATTTGGTTGGTGTTGAAGCACCAGGGGTGCATTATATTACAACGTATTTCGGTAGCTTAGTAATCAAGATAGTCCTAAATTGACGAACAGCAGGGTCCCTGATCTGATATGTCCCTACAGGAAACGAATTCCCGAGTTGGCCTAACAGGATAACCAATCCCGAACGGTTCTTGCCTTGTGATTGGTACAGGATCTCAAGTCGCTTTCGTTCCTGGATCGTTTTAATCCTTGTCGTTTCCTTTAAGCCCTTATAGAGTATGCCCTTTTGGTCCCAGGATGCTTAGGGGTATTAATGGGATGCCGTCCGATGGCCTCCGGTATTTGTAAATAATTGGGAAATTTGGATGCTCTAACTAAGTGTACAAACTTTAGAGACATCCTCAGGGATAAACTGTGATCGGTTTTGTATTTCTCACGTTCCTGAGTTTGGGGATTCAGTTACAACAATGAAATGTAGTCAATTCGGTTTAAAACAACCTACTATGTATAGTGTAAAACGCTGAAAATAGGTCGAATAATAGCATTTCCTGTTGTCATTTACAGAAGGGTCACTTGCTCTTGATTTAGTGGATGCTGTAGTATAAAAGCAAAATATGGAAAAAATGGAAAAAATACAGCTTCTAGCTGTAAATTTAAACAAAAATAACAATGCTCGGAAAGTATAAATTAGTCCACAACTTTTGCTAAATAATAAAAAAAAATAATTAAAATTGCTGCACTGGAAATTAAAAATGCTCTTAGAGGCATATTCAGGACGCTTTACAGTGACTTTTTTTCCTAAAGTTTAATTACTGCAGGGTTGTTTTATTTAGGTACCTGCATATTCCACAACGCCTGAATATTTGTGATAAATATAAATAGTTCACAGAGCAACAAAATGAGCACAAAAACTTTGTAGATTCGTTCTAATGAATTTGCTAACTACACGTTGTTCATTTTATCTCTTTCCGTACCTCCCTGCAGAGTACTATTTTGATATTGATTTTAAGGTATGCATTCTATTCGGTGTATTAACAAAAATTACAATTAAAAGGTCAGTATCTCAGGGAAATATTTTAGTGTTTATAACTAAATAAGATTTTGTTATGAAGTTCTCGAGAATCCTTTTCCGTCTACGCTATACTTAAATTGACCTACTTTTATTGGCGTTACTGTAAATAAGGTATGTATCAGAAGTAGCTGGACAAGCTTTGACTATTTTAAAATAAATATAGACGGCGTTGAAAAGTTATGCGACTGCTTGTATAAAATTTGCAACTTGTCAAATCTTGATTTTCATTAGTGGCGTTACAATTATTGCACTGAAGGAGAAAGAGCAAAATAATTTAAGTTGCCGAGTATATAATATGCTTGGATCGCACAATCAAAAAACAGTTTCAGATCATTTTTTAAAAGAAGATTTTAAACGTAGTACCTTATATTCGAATAAAAAAGACGCCTGATAAGACGTAAGATTCATTAAAAAATCGAAATTTGAACCGAAGGTGTTAGCTTGGTGTTCAATTTCTGGCAAAGGAATCGTTAGTTTTTATTTACAAACATAGAAAGGAGAAGTCGTTAATCCAAACACGTATATAAAAAAATGTTTACCTAAAATGCTCGATTTCGTTAAGAAACATCATGAATATGACAAAATACTATTTTGACCTGACGCAGCTACATGCCATTATGCGAAAACGACCCATAATTGGTTAAAAAGCATCAGGATATGGATAGCAAATCTACCCAATGTGCCTCAGGCTCGACCCATCGAGTATTTATGATCAATCTTATCTCAGTTAGTGTATGACAATGGCTGGAAAGCATCATCGGCAAAGCAGCTGAAAACACGCATTATTAATTGAAGACGCAAGTGGATGAAGAATTCATGTCACAAATAGTTTATTTTGAGAAAACAGCCTCTAAAGTTTTTTAAACAGTACTTTTCTGTGTTACAAAAAAAACAAATTAAGTTCGTTCCAGTATTTTGTCAGTTAATCAACTTCACTACATCCCCTATTTGACATCTATTTCGTATATTTACATTCCTTTGTAGGTTTCTCAACGTTATTCCTAGGATATTTTTCAGCATCTTCATTTCCACTGGTTCTATCTTTTGTTTTGTCACCTGCGTTTCTGCTCTTTTTCTCCACCATATGTTAGGATGGGCCTTATCATTATCTTGTGTATCTGTATTTCATTGTTTCTGTCCATATCCTTACTCCTCAAAACCATTCCGTTTAATGCCCCTGCCAATTGAACTGCTTTTGTTGTGAGTTTTTGGATTTAATTTGTTAAGTCTCGGTTGCTAGTTATTTCTGTTCGTAGATAGATAAACCGCATAATTCTTCTTTGACCTCTAATTTGCATCTTAGGGGATTCCTAGATATTACCATACTTTTTGTTTTCAGTGTTGGGATTTACATATTATACCTTTTTCCTGTTAGCTTAAATGCGTGAAGTAATCTTTGTAGGTCATTTTCATTATTCTTCATTAATACTGCGTCATCTGCAAAACATATTATGTTGAAGTTTGTGTTTCCCATTTTATATCTTTTCATTGGTTTAAGCTTTGCGAATATCTTTTCCATAATTAAGTTAAATGGTAACTAAGAGAGTCCCCTTGTCTTATTCTTTTATTTACATTGATATAAGATGTTTGTGTTTTATTGGTCTGTATTCAGGTTTTCCCTCCTGTGTTTAGAATGTCAGTTATGCGTGCCAGTATTATGGGTACGTTACTATCGTTTAACATACGTATCACATCTGTCTTACGTACTCTATCAAACGCTTTTTTTAAGTCAACAAAACATTGAAAACAGTGGAGTGTTGTATTCCATCTCTTTCTCTATTAGTTGTTCTAATATAAAAATTGCATCAATTGTGCTCCTGATATTTCAAACGCCTTGTTGTTCTTCTGATATCTCTACAATGTTACGTAGTTTATTGTTTAGAATTGACGTGAATAGTTTTGCAGATGAGTTTTGTAAAGTTACTCTTCGATCATTGTCCGGATCCTTTCTATTTCCTTTTTTGTATATAGGAATAGTCTAACTTTCTTTTCAGTCGTGTGGTATTCTTTTTTCTTCTATGATCTTGTTTAACAGTTTGTGTATCCATGTACTCAGTGCAGTGCCTCTATACTCGTATTTTATCAATTTGTTACTATATTATTGAGGATTGTTTCGTTTTCTTCTTTTTCATACATTTCTGCAAAGTACGCTTTCCATTC
>VTPC01001544.1:0-36163 GCA_011009095.1 Ignelater luminosus
ACAGATCCTTTACCTGGCAATGCACTTTTCTGAAAGCTTATTCACTTGTTTTTATCTTGAGAAAAACAACCTTGTCACAAAATTTTCCTTATTCCCTTCAAAGTGAGATCTTTATCATTTTAGCTTTTCTTGAATCTGCAAGAAGTTGGTCTTGACGTAGGTCTCATTTTCCATTATGACACAGTCAAAATTCTTAATCAGGTCAATGCACAGTTTCCTTGCACACAACGAAACTAATTTGAACTTACAGGTTTGAAGTTTCGATGAACTGTGCCTCTCTCCAACTATGGGATTAGTCGGTTTATTTTCATAATCCGATAACGACGCTCTCTCAGTGCTCGGATTTTTTTTGAACTTTCAAATAACGCCTATGGCTGTCATGATTTACACTTTGATTGATTTCTCTATGGCCTAGGAAAAATCTATTTTGAAAGAGAAAACGCTCAGTGTGTAGTTGTACAAGTGCATATTTTGGAGCTTTAAGTAATTTAGAATGTACGAGTTTTGTCGTGTGCAGATTAGAACTTAACAAAGCATTAAAGTAAAGTGCTTCAATCACTAAGCACGGTAATTGGATATTTAAAGCACTAATGATCAAACACTAAAAATTAAATCCTCAAGCACAAAACAGAATTTGTTGAGTGTTTAAAGCTTTTCAGCTCTTGTAAAAGTGCTTCAAACTCTTATGAAAGTCCTTGAAGTAAAGCTTTTAAAAACTATACACCATTGACTAAAAATTCCAAGTAAGAGAAACTAATGCCCAAATCTGCTCGTGCGATGGATGCATGTTATGGCTGTTTGCAGGAATCACTTTGTCAGTCGTAGTGACGGCGGGATTTTGTTGGAGCAGTTAAATGCATGCAGCAAGAAAAAGTGATGTTTACTATCCATAACTGAACTATACATAACTAAATAATGTACTGCCTGTTAAGACTAAAAGTTTGCGAGTTTGTATTTGTTAGATAGATAGTATCTTGAAAAGTTAAGAAGAGCTTGCAAATCCTTTTTTTAAAAAACTTCAAGCACTCTTTCTGGAACACTCTAAAAGCGCTTCAAGCTCTGTTAACTATTATTGAGACTACTGAAAGCACTAAGCACAATTACAAAGACATTCAAATACCAAGCACTCATTTTAAAAAGTAACACAGTGCATGAAGCTACGAAAGTGCTCGAAACACTTTTGAAAGCACTCTACTTCGGTGCTTTGCTCAATTGTGGTACAGACTTATTATCGGACCTATTGGTCTTATTGGAAAAAAAGTCCTGCTGCTGACACTCGATAGAGATTTTCAACATTTCACAGTTGACGTGGAGTGAGCCACGCCAAAACAGTGTGTTACTATGTAGAGCTAAAGTAGCTGCTATTAGTTCAAACAGTGAACAGGGCCGATAACAACTTGGTAGCAATCTGGTGCAATGGGCACTTAATCTTTATATGCGTCTTAGGCACTAGTCTAGTCAGCCTAGTGGATAATACGGCCTTGATATTGGGACACCGAGCGTTAACCCGACCCAGTAGCATTAAGTCGCCTCAAGCACATATGGAAACAATATGAACACATTCAAAGAGTTACTCACTACTAGGTCGCCAGAAAATAAAACACCGGACGTGATAACTGGAGGTTCATGTTGTTAAAACAAGGATACTGAAAACTGAAGAGGAAATCGAAAATACAGTTTTGGGAAGTCGGAAATAGCCAGGCAAACGCATCGTCTAAATACTAAGCCTAGTATTAACAAAAGAGACGTCACAGAGGCTCTTTAGGAATATTCTTCATATTTAACAAGGAACAAATGGGAAATCGCACAGAGAGTGTAGTACCGCTGAAAATGCCATATGACTTAAAAGAAGGATAACGGTAGACAGAGCCATGCCGTAACAAACATTCAAGTTAAAAAACCTCAGAATTCTGAGACAAAATAAATCTCTTATAAAAACTGAAAAACTTTTTATAAAACTAAATAAAAAAAATTTAAGATGCTGTCGGGACCCTGTAAACGAGCCATTAATCTCCTCTGCTGTTAGAAAAAAGAAGTTCTGCCTTTAAATCTCTCGAAACTAACTAGACACCAACAAGCATAAAGGCAAACATCAAAATAACTCAGTTTAACTGGTATTTCATACAAGAACCTTAAGCAACGATTAGTCGAAGATGTTAGCAAGGTGCGTCATCTACAGCCATGCCGAAACCGGCTAGAAACTGTCTCGACTCGTCATATCGAGTACTTGTCGTCCCTCATAGATTAGTTTTTGTGACTGTCGGGCAGCGTTTTTCAGCTATAATTAATTTGCGCTTTCAATTCCGAAGAGGCGCAGAGTCTAATATATCCGCTACTGATACGTCGCAGCAGTTGTGACTGTTTAGATTTGATATGTAGTACACTATTTGTTTCGGGGGAAGTAATATTTGTCAGAAGTAAAGAATGACGAACTAGTTTTTAAAACCTTAATTGGCACCCTTTTTGTTATGGTGCCTTTCTACAGTACTTGGACAGCTGCTATGGTGGCCGTGTGAAACCCAAAGATCCTAGGCGAGTGAATGCACGATTACGAAATGCAACACAAAATTGCTGAGATTACAGTAAAATAAATTGAAATTTGTTGAATCATCCTTAGCCCTAAAACAAAAAATGAGAGCACAAGATTGATAAATAATTACATTTACTCGTAGCTTTACGGTGGAAAGAAAACAGTACCAAGATGCAAGATTTGACACCTTAAAATAGAAGAAATAAAAGACTTCAATAATAATAGAGTTGGATCTATCATTGCATGACAATCTTGTCCATATATACATCACAGATATTATTATGGAAAGAGAAGAAAGAAGACGGACATTTGAAGGTTCAGTAGAAGATGTGTACCTACAAGACAATATTAATAATAACTCTTTCGCAGAAAGAAGAAAGAACCAATCAAAAGCAAACAACGACCAGAATAAAACGACCCAGGTAGGAAAAAAGAATTAAGAAAAAAGTGTTGCAGTTAAGGTAAGATTTAGGAAAATAAAAACATGTGAAAAAAAGAAACAAGTCTACAAAAATAGAAAACAAAAAGGAGAAGAGATAATGCTGTATTTTATAAAGGTGGAAGCGGTTCTACAAGAATCCAACATAAGGAATGATGCAACATCCAAATAATTGTCATCTGCAAAAGACATCAAAAGTTATCAGACGAACAATAAAAATAACTCTATTTGGATACAAAAGATTGACAATCACACATTTCTATCTTACAAGGTTTCTCAATAAAATAATCCAAAATTCAGAGAAGATACACAATATCTAAAAATTCAGCAAATTACAAATGACAGACTTACCAAACCAAGTGTTGACTTCATGTATTAGATAATATTATGACCCACTGTGGAAATAACAACCTAATATCCAAAAATCAAAAAGGACGCACAAGCATCACCAAATGATGCAAAGATCATTTAATCATCAATCCAGATTTTACACATCAAGTAATAAAATCCCAAAGGAACCTGCACGTCATTTCTATGGACTACCGGATGGCATTCGGTTTGATACCGCATTCTAGACTTCTGAATGTAACGACAATATATATATTAGTTCATTGCATCATTACCTTCCTAAAAGCTATTACGTAATTTTGGAAAACAAACCTTATGCTAACGGCGCCTGGAAGCGTTACGTGATATTGAAATAAAAAATACATCAAGTCCTCTATGGTTTGTTTTAGCTATAAACTTCATAAACCATGGTTTTCAAATCAGGGCAACCACTGAACTCTTCTTGCATATAGATGACATTAAACTATATGCCTCAAAGAAAAAGCTATTGAAAACAAACAATAGAAATAACCAAAACGTTTGGCGCTGACATCTGAATGACACTAGGACTAAGCAAATACAAACAGATTCATATTAAAAGAAGGAAACTATAACTATGCAAAAACATCTACTCTGGTACATTAACATAGATGAAGATCATCTTTATAAGTTATTCAATGAACATATGAAAATTAGAAACCTTCAGTGGTATAAAAATATGGAATAAGAATTACAAAGAGACCAAGGGTATTACAAAGAAAGAATGGGGATGAGGAATTATAAGCACGCAATATTCCATGCAAAAACAAAAAGGAGACCTAAATAAATATTCATGCTACTGTATGTCAAGTAGGTGATAATTGCACACCTTTAAACCTAAAACAACAAAACAGCATACAACCCACTATCTACACTATCTTCTCAAAAGAAAATCGATCAATGGTCAAACAAGCAACTGCATAAAAAAGACGCTATTTGGATCCAAACAACTAAGCTTTTATAATTATCATTTACAAAATGACAACGATGTGGTGATATCCTAACCATGCTGATAAAGAGCAGACCGAATCTAATCTTGTCTCAATGCAGTGCTCTTTACAAAATGCCAGATTATTATTTCTGCTTTGCTCGCTTATTTATATTTTTATGTCAATAAATAAACCCTGCTTGCTTATGAGCAATCTCCAACCGTAACAATACCTAAAATAAATCGTATACGGCACAGATTTATATAAAAGAAAAATGTAAAAAGCCACATTTAAATATATTAAAGATACAGAATAGAAAGATGAATTAAGCAAGAAGTAAATAAAACAGAAAACACAGATAATAAATTCATGACAAGCTCTACTTAACCCACATTGAACAAAAATAAAAAGAGAGACCCCGAAAGTACCAAAGCAGTGTTCTTTATACTCAGAACAATAGTTACAGTAGATATAGAACTCCAAGGAAAGTGGACAACTTCAATAGGAGCCATTCTTAAGCTTTGTACTCTTTAGTCTGATAATTGACAGTAAAACATAAAATAAAGATTCTTCCCAGACTGTAGATTAGACAAATGACATGTTACATCGGTAAGGTTATCCTCATGACAAACAGAAAGGATACTTTCCAATGCAAACTCAGCGTTTTTCTCAAAACATCAAGAAAAGAGAGACAAAAAGAGTGTGTACGTAAAACAGATGGAAACAAGATAGATCATTGGCAGTTAGAGATGCTATCTGAGAAATAAAAAGATAAAATAATCCGACGGAGTAGAGAAAAATAATGTCCAGAAAACATTCTGAACAAAACACTAATAAAGTTCATGGCAAATATTTAAAAAAATGGTAATTCGAAAAAAACTCTAAAGGTTCTAGTTATACCATATACACCGTTCACGATGTTTATGGGTAGCAATAGGCCATGCTGTCATTTTGTTAGGTTGGAAGTGTTTTCTTTTTTTTTAAAATTGCCGTACTTGTGGCTGTATTTGGCGCCGTTGCACAATTAAAAATTTTGCATAAACGTTTGCTTTGTTAAAAAAGATCAAGTTTTCCTTATATTTCGCATTAGATTATAAATTAAAACACAAAGCTACAAATTATAAAAACTTTCAAACATTTTAGAAGAATTAATCCAAATTTAAAGTTGCAAGATTTTACAAGACATTTTTGGGGTAAGTAAATACATTTAACGTTTTGCTTGAATTTATGGAAGGTGATAATCTTGTTTTGTAGGTTGGGCGTTTTAAATTAGAAATGATTGTGCGACAAAGACCAGACGAATTGAAATCTTCGGTACCCAAAAATAATTTGTTTTGGAATTATTTTTTTAAAAAAGATCTGCAACGACTAATTTGGCAATATAACTCTCAAAATCAATATTTTTTTTTGAATGATCTTTTGGCTAAAGTAAAGCAACATTATAAACTTAAGGGAGGGAGGACAACTTCGTATAAGATTTTGAAATCTATGGGTTACAAATATAAATCAGTTAACGGTCGCAAAATTCTCTGTGAACAAAAACATGTTGTTGCATCCAGAATTGCCTTTCTTAGAAAATTTTACGGTATCTAAATTCCAGTGAGAATATCCGATTCGTGTACCTAGATGAAACATGGATCTATCAAAACAGATCTGTGATTCGACGTTGGGTACACGACTCGGATAGCAAGAGTAACCCAGCTAAATTTAAAAGAAGAAGAAAAACGTTTCACTATTTTGCATCTTTGAATATAGAGGTGTGTTTTTGGAAGGGTGCGATTTTGTTTTAGATTCTCAAAATAACGATCGAGATTATCACGCGACCTTGACTGGGGAACTTTTAAAAATTTGGTGCAACTGGACAAGCCTCCAACGTTTTCCTCCAAGAAAAGCCAAATGCAGGAATGGTTGACTAACCACAATGTCAAATTTGATTCAAAATTTTCCAAAAAGTAATTATGGAATTTAATAAAACCTTCTCAACCGGACGATAAAAAGATGTATGTAACTGATGAACTGCTGAAAGAGAAAGGATATAAATTTCTTAGAATGTCTCCGTACCATTGTCAGTATAACCGTATTAAATGGCATGGGGGTATTGTAAGTCTTATTACAAGAAGCACATAAACTTTGGAACACCTAAAAATCGTGTTCAAAGTTTATGGCTTAAGTCTCTTTCAAATTGTTCTTCAGACATGTAGTAAAAATTCTGTGAAAATATTTCTCCTTTTATTATTTCGCTTGCAGAATTTGATCTTTTTCGGATGATTCAGGGGTAGATTCATCTCACGAACTAATGGAAGTAGAATGAAATATTACTTTGTGTAATATCACCACAATCATCTTGTGGAAAGAACGTTGTACAACAAATACATGATCATCAGCGATCTTTAATACTTGCAATGGAACCCAGGAAAATGCTGTACAGGTGTTGGTATCCTTAGAGGAAGTTTCTACAGCAGGATGGAGGCGTGGTATCACTTGCAAAACCACAACTTTAATCGTCAGCGCCTAAACACACTGCCAAACTTAAGTTTCATTAATTCTTCAAGAATTAATTGTGGTTATATTTAATTCTTGAAAATTGCCTATTTCGTAGCAACCGTATTTTTACAATCATGATGCATATATATGTTACTGTTACTGTTGAACAAATGTAAATAATACATTATAAGTAAAAATTCTTTAAAATTATCTTTATAGTTGTACTCTTAAAGCAATACAAAGCAAGAAACCTTTAGTTCTCACGAGTTCCCACACTTGTAATTATTCAAAAAATATCATTTAAATTTCCAGCATCTGGAAGTAGTCATAATTACACATAAAGTTTTCTAGTATGACAGATTATCATCGTCTTTATCCTTAAAGCAAAAATTTTGAACATTTAATTTTAATATTTTACAGGAAATAGAAGCTTTCTTAAAACAATCTTTTAGCGTAATCGATTTACAGAGTTACAAAAAAAAGGCAACAGCGTGAGGTCAAACTGTCATAAAATCATAACCTTAAAGTGTATCAAGCGTCAATAAGATTCTACAAGTCGAGTTAATAGATAAACAGCCCGGTTTACAATACTCAAACTGTCATTCTGCCACAACCATATACGACCCATAAACATCGTGAACGCTGTTATACAGATTAAGATTTTTGATAATATTACCAAAGTATTACTCTGTAGCTGTATACTACTTAATAAGGTTTGCTTTTGTGTATCCCGTATAACATCTTACAAAATGTAATCTCTTATCTTTCCACGCTTCCTGTAAATACATTCAGACATTTTCCCTTGCATGTAATGTATAACACATATAATAACGACAAATTAGATTACTTAACAGATTTCTGAAAGACATTAAAAGAATCCCTCGTTGCTCAATGAAGTCTGAGTAAACAGTGGCTTTTACTTCATTTTGCTTTTCATATTTTTGCTTTGAGTTTATTTCGAAAACGACCGGACGTAATTTCATTTTGTGTTTAGGTATATCAGATATGTGCTTTTATTTTAAACTAGTGTATATTACTGCTCTTCTAAGGTTAACCTAAATCAGCAATAAACTGAAAATAGAAAAACACTAAGAGATACTATATACTACAATTTTACATACATTTTGCGATTCTCAATACAAGAACTCTATCATTATTTTTAAATATTGAAAATCCAATTTTACTTTGCTACAAGTGTATGAACGGAAAGTCTTTTGTTAATTCTACCAAGCCTAATCTCAAAAGCTAATGATGAATTAATGGATTACAACTACATCTAACGATTCGGATAGTTATTGTTTAGACGCTCTTTAGAGACAACACTAAAATGGACGTATGATGTTACTGCAATAACTTCTGTATGAATAAAGTGCTTTCTATTCTTATGTTAACATCGGCGTAATTTTTTAAGGGAGCATTTTTGGGTACATGTCTGTCAATACCTTTTTCATTGTTTGGGTCAGTAGAATATGCTCCAAGCAATTCAGTTACATCTCGTGTAAATAGTTTCTGTCTTTGGGTCATCTTCAAACTTTCAAACAATTACAGAAAGGCTTAAAAAATATAAAACTTAAAAAAAAAGCTTTGCTCTGCCTCACTTGTAGAAACCCCAAATTCTAATTTGATTTGCTTCAAGGGGGAGAGTGGAAGAAAAGCAATAGCTGAACCCTCTTCCATTCTGTGTAATGTACACTGTACAGTCATCTACCGTTTATTCGTTTATTTGAATGGGTTCTTTTGACAACATTGATCATGGATACCAGCAAAGTTCACGATTGATATAATTTAATCGATCAATTACCTTCACATGCTATATTCTAGTCAAAAGGTCAAATAAACGAAAACATAAACATCCTTTCTGCTTAATTCTAGGTTTTTATTCCAAAATCACATAAGTCTGTGATTAAACGTAAAAACTCACAGAACATAATCTTTTACTTTGAATTTTATGTTAAATTTTATATGCTAGTAGTTTTTCTAATTTCGCCATTAACTCCACTTTGCATTCTAACAAACGAATTTCAGCTAAATAAAATCTACCAAGATTATGTTTTTGAGATCTTCGCTGTTTACGGGGTTTTGTGAATACCCAAATGTTGTACTACTTATAGTGCAACTAAGGCCTTAGATTCTTGAAGATTTTTGAGTTTTTGCAAGTCATCAGGTCTTTGCGGAGATCCACGGGGTAAAAAAAAAACGTGAGAACTTCTATTATATCTTCCGCTTTACGGAATTTAGATTCTGATTTTCAACACGGGCTTAGCTCATTTTCTTTTTTCCTTAAAATTGCAGTATTAATTATTAACGTCTTTGCGTTTCAGTTATATTCTTATAATAGTTTAGGTCACAAATCAGACTAATATGTAGATTAATCAGCTTTTCTGACTAATTAAATATGGGGATTTTGATTTCTTTTGCAGAAGGATGAATGATGCCCATTTGTATCATTTTATCTTTACATTGTTTTTTGATGACTGAGTCAATATGAAGAACCACATTCAGGACGTTTACTTAAAATTCAAATAGGTATTAGACCGCGTTATTAAATTAGCTACTTAATCAATTTCTAAGAAGTTTCTTTTAGAGAATCTTAGCAATAACACAATTGTCACAATATGCAGGTTTACAAAGTATTGCGCAGCTAATATTTAAACGTACGTACTACGTTCTGACTAACCACACTTAGCGTGGTGCAATTAAGAATAACTTTCGAGAAAGAATGAACAGTAAATGCAAATTGGAGAATTATTTCTGCAACCGATCCCAGAATCGTATTACATGCGTTTACTCAAAATGGTATTCAATTTTCAAAATGTTTTGAAGAGAATGCTTTAGACTGAGGTGAGCAATTAAAGTTTGATACGGGCTAGATTTAAGCTTTTGTGTTGCGGATACTATGTATACTCAAAAGGTTTTGTAAAATTCAGCTTTCTTTATATCTGAGTCGGCTGGTTTCTCCATTTATTTCTTGCTACATACTTAGAAGTATTGAGGCACAAGTTGTTTTGAAAAAATTTTGTCATAAATAAAAAGGATTGTCATTTGGGGCGAAGTTGATAAACGGGGGTGAGATTGTTCACTAAATCATTCTTGCATGTATTTGAATTAGGTGGGGAAACCACAACGCCAATTGCGTTCATTAAAGCTGCTAATTGCTGCGGAGAATGGGGTTTCTCTTTAAAAGTCACCGACATACGATCCTTTGCTAAGAGCTATCTAGGTAGTCAAGGTCGCAATATCAGTAAATTTAAATCTAATATTTCAGGCACCGATTGGGATCGATCTTTATTAGAAAAGCATAAAAAAGAAATAAGTCAAAAAGTTTTTACAGACATCAAAAGATCTCGTGCAAATGTTTCCAGAAATACTATCAGGGAGTATTTTAACAGATATTGAGATACACTGCAAGGCGTTCCAGCTTTCAATATTTCCAATTATGACGAGACCAATCTCCAAGACGACTCCGATAGGCAAAAGATGTTGCTTTGCCGTGGAACTAAGTATCTAGATCGCAATTTTACTAAAACAGCCATTTCAATTATGCTGTATGGTTCGGCTTCTAGCGTACTATTGCCTCCTTACGTCATATTCAAGGCTGACAAAATGCGGCAACAGTGAACGAAAATGGGTTCAAAACGTGAGCCCTGTTGTAATGAAAGGTGCTATAGTTCTGGAGCTCGTTACAATCGAACACGCTACCAATGGATGGATGCTCAAACTTTCACAGATCGCTTTTGATGCACGCGAAATGTTTGTCCAGGCATAAAGTTTTAATAGAAAATATTATTTCGTCGCATTTCAAAGCAAGTGTCTTAAGGCAATGCGAAGAAGACGATATTGCTTTTGTCTTTCGAGGAATTCTACGCACCTCACCCAGCTCTTGGACATAGTCTTGCCGCCCATTGAAAATGGCTTGGAGGTCAACGTTAATAAACTGGAAAAAGGTCTCCCCACATCAGACTGCCATCGACAAGAAAGATTTTTCCCAAGTATTAGCCTCCACCCTTGTAAACATAAACTATAATTCCGAAAATGCAATAAAAAAGAACTTTGAAGCGACTGGTATTGTCCCTATGAATCCCGAACGAGTTCTGTAAAAGATTCCAGATGAAGACGCTGTCGTTGATGCGGATAGATTCGTAAAGAACATTCTGGTGAACTATTTACAACAACAGCGTTTCACAGTTGTGCCATTAAGGCGAAATATCAAACGACAAAAATTATCTGTGGAACTTGGCAAAAGTGTTGTTGCAAACAACAATGAAGACTTCAGGGAATCAAATATAAGTAAACCGTTAACCAATGATAATTCCGACGAAGATCCTTTAGAAAATAAAGCTTATAATATTCGAGTAGAAGCCGATTATTTGGAACCAGAAAATAATGAAATCATAGCTGGAACATTCTTTCTGGTGAAGCTTTATGGGAGATCAAGGAAAAAGATCGTTTATCGTTATGCAGCTATTGTAAAAAAGGTAACAGTAGACGATGAAGGAAGGAATTTTAATTGATAGGGCTTACGACTATGGACAAATCAGGAAAAGTGTTCACAGTTCAAGAAGGTGACGAATCTATAGCAGATCTGTCCGACATAATTGTCGTTTTACTACATCCAGTCACAAAAGACATTGATGAATCGGCTACATACGAGGGCGGTTCAATAAGTACCCGTGTTAGAAATGAAGACACAATTTTTTTCAAACATAGTCTCCTTTTAGAAATATACACTTCTCCCAACGTTTCTGCCATTTTTTAACCCCTCCAAAAAATAGGATTTGTTGAACTTCTTCGTTTGAGCTAAATTGTTTTCCCGCGAGCAATTTCTTTATGTTAGGAAACAAGAAAAAGTCGCAGGGAGCCAGACCGGGTGAATACGTGGGGTGCGGCAGCAATTCATAACGCAATTCATGCAGTTTGGCGGCGACAACTGCGGATGAATGTGCTGGTGCATTATCGTGGTGAAACAGCACCTTCTTTTTCGCCAAATGCGGCCGTGTCTCCTTCAATTTTTTGTCAAAGCTGTCTAATAACTCACTGTAGTATTGTCCAGTGATCGTTCTTCCTTTTTCTAAAAAATCCAAAAGGATGACGCCGTTCGCATCCCAAAAAATCGTCGCCATGACCTTTCCGGCCGATGGAACCATCTTCGCCTTCTTTGAAACAGATTCACCGGGAGAAATCCATTGTTTTGATTGTTGCTTAGTTTCTGGTGTGTAATGATGAATCCAGGTTTCATCAACGGTGACAACTCGACGCAAAAACTCCTTCGGATTTCGCTTAAATTGCTCCAAACACTGCTTCGAAGTTAACAGCCGCATCCGCTTGTTGTCCACCGTTAGCAATCGCGGCACCCATCGCGCCGACAATTTTTTCATCGCCAACTTATCATGTAAAATATTAATTGCCGTTCCGGTCGACACACCTACGGCCTCTGCTACTTCACGCACTTTCGTTCGTCGATCAGCGAGAATCATGTCGTGGACTTTTTGAATGATTTCCTCGGTTACCACGTCTGGCGGGCGTCCTGGTCGCTCCTCATCAAAAACGGATGTTCGTCCACGTTTAAATTCGTTGAACCAATATCTAACTGTGGTCATAGATGGCGAAGTGTCCCCATAAACAGCATCCAACTTTGCTTTTATCTCCTCGCATTTTTTCCCATCCAAAAACAGAAAGCGAATTACCGAACGATACTGCTCTTTTTCCATCTTAGCTAAAATCACGAAACACGTCTTACTCGAATGGCTGTCAAATCCAAACTAACCTATCAATCAGTCTGCAATTTGTTATACCGTCGTTTGATAGATGGCAGCACACGATGATAACACCAACTTCCCTCAGAAACGCCTTCTGTCGTCAAACACGGGTACTTACTGAACCGCTCTCGTATTTATTCAAAAAAGTTATTGAGGTGTTTCAAATGAAATAAAGCAAATTTGTTCCTGTTGGTTTAAAAAAGTTTGCGTTTGTCAAAATTTGCTTTTTTTTATTTTGTAAACTTGATTACAGTTTGTTTCTTTTCAATAAAGAATTCGTAATCACTTATTTGACTTTTCTTTGTTAAAATGTGTTAGATATTACCTTTGATTGATCTCGCCCTAATTGAAAAATCTCATCCCTTAATACACAAAATGCTGTAACTTTTAAAATATTTGATGCTGATCAGTAAAGATGAGATTGATCACTTAACGTCTTGCTTCTCACCGCAAAATAGGTATGAGCTTGTTCGGGACTATCTTGTTCTCTGCAGACTGTGTTTAAAATTTTAGGTTAGTAATTTTCCACAAAAATATTTACATAATTATATATTATGTATTCAAACACTCTAGGTCCAATTCTTTGTTCATTTTTCAGAGATATGACCAAAAACATTTTTATTTTGATCAATTTCACCCCAAATAACAATAATACTTTCTTTGAACGAACTCAGTTTCTAGATAATTTTGACCAGAATTATACTGGTCGTGCAAAAGTACATCTAAAATTTACAAACTAGTAATGCTGCAAACCGTACTTTGGAGACTAACTGTGTATTTAATATTTATTGCTCATTTCGTTTAAACGGAAGAATTCTTGGACAAACAAGGTTCGGTCATGTGCAACCGACCTTACGAATATGCGTTCTGGGAAAACTGTAGAAAATTTCCGGAAATTCTGAGAAAAACACTAGAGATCTACCAACAGATTATTAGTTCGAAATTAAGAACTACATCATGATATTCGAGACGTAGAAACTTTTTTAGATCAGCAGCGCTAGGATTTCTGAAGTCATCTTCGTACGGTAAACATAGTAGTGTTTGATTAATTCTTCCCTGACGTCTCTGGCCAAATAAGTTTTCCCGGACAAGAAAGGAAAGAAGCTTCAGTTATTTATTGCGTGGAAAATTGGCACCCATCCTCCATGGTGTTATCTTAATCATTTTCTAATGTACTAGGTAGTCTGATGTTTCCTTGAAATTGATGCAAAGCGTATCTTTTCCAATAAGAAATGCCAAGACGAATAGTTTTAATATTTAAACAAAGAATTAGATAGTAAGATACCAAGTCTTTGTTACTTGAAAAAAATAATTAGAGATGAATTAGAAAATGCGCCTTTTGAAAAAATCTTCTTTGACTTGCACAGAAAGTTCCCGATCTTCTATTAATTAACAAATCGCTCCAAGTTTCTCTGACCAAAACATAAAATTATAAAATTTCCTGACTTCTCGGTTTTTTCAGTAGTGTGGGAACTCTTGTAACGGTCATTTGTTGTTCTTTCCCGTTACATAAGATTTGGTTGCTTACGTCTTAAGGTGTTCGCGTGTTTCCTTAGTTTGTTCTTAGGAATGAAGGATTAGGCAGGTTATTAGCGCAGGTTTCCATTGATCTTGCTTCAAATTAAAACTTCCTTTCACAATTTTTTAATTTCTAGGGCAGGTGAAACGTTGGGTATATTTATTTCAAATATTGAAGTTTAATTCTCCTCAGTGGAAATTTAAATGTTCTATTATATTCTTTCCCGTTAGGGGTGTTATATTCTAGAATTTCTGGATTAGAAGGATTGTGAATAGATGTTCTTCCGGATTTGAATGGTGATTTTGTATCCGCTTGCAGGTTTATATATTACGGTTATCTTGCGGCTACTTGAGGTTCTCATTAGTTCTTCTAATCAGATTTCTTTAATTGAAGCCCTGGATAGGCTCTTATTATTGTTTAAAATTTTGCTTACTTTTCTTCCTGCGTTGAGCGTGGTTGACTCGACTTTTAGGAGAAGTGAGGACTGCTTGCTGGAGACGAGATGCAACCAGCTTATAAGTTAGTTGTGCTACATTATTTGTCAAATTTTGTGGCAAATGAGTGAAAGGAAAACCCTACAATTAGGGGTAAGTTTTCTTTTCCTTGTGCTTCCTTGTACCCACCGATTTTGATTGCCGTTTCTAGTCCCCAGTTTTTTTACTTTACCCGGAAGCTATTGTCCGAAGTTGGAACCTAGTGTCGTTCATCTGGTAGGTCCCTCGACGAATTCCCGTTTGGAAGTCAAGACTCTATCCATGAAACTAAATTGTTGGATTTTATTGTCTCGGGATGCTGATGGACCGGTAGGAGGCTTCAGCTTTTGGTTTATTAAAAAGATCCAGTGCTAAATTATTGTACATCGACGTTTAACTACGAAATAGAGATTTTTTGTCCGTAAAGAATTTTTACTTAAAATAACTTAAGAGTTACTCTTTTCAACCATTTTAATATTAAATGTCGTTTTTGTTATAACTGAATCTTATGATGGCCTATTACTCATTATAATCGTAAGTTTTTTTTTGTTTTGAACTGCAAGTCATTACTCATTAGTTTGATATTTCATTTGGTTTTAGTAAATTTTAAACAAAGTTTGTCAGGATAGTTTTTGTTGGTAATCCTTTAGATCCAATTGTTTTCTGTTCAGTTTCTGGATCTAAATTAAAACTTGTATGTAATTTTTTTCCCTTTAGGATTTAGCTTTTGCAGGTTCTGTACGGAAATCGCCAAAGGATCTGGTAAGGTCTTTTTTTTCAGTTTGTTTCCGAAACTGCTTGTTGTTTATTTGCTTATAAAATTTTTTTGATAACTCCACTCTTGATAGTTGATAGATTTACATTGCAATTTGCTATGTAACGTTAATTACATTTTTTTAATTAATTATTCTTTATTAAATTTTGTGATTTGGAAGATTCTTATATCATTAGAAAATTTTTTAAAATTATTAATTTTTCTTTTTACTATGGCTGTAAAAATTTAAATAAAAAAACGCATTTTTACGCTCTTACCTATGAACTTGCAGATTGGCTGGAGTGTGCCGGCCGGATAAGTCTATTGTACAAAATTTCTTGATAACATTGAACTTTATAATAAATTGTTCAAACACGAAATTTTATTGAATTTAACATTCAACATTTATTTGGTTTTCAGATAATAATTGGATATTGTTATTAGTGTAAAAGTTAGGGTTTGTTGTAATTTAACTTACATTGTTGAGTATTTTGTAAATTTATACAGTTTTGATTTAATTTAAAATTTAGCTTAACAACTTATATATTTGATTTGTTGCGTGTTATCACTATCTGTTATTAATTTGAAATAAATAGTATCTTAGGTCTTTACATAAAATACAACAGCGCCCAACTCTTGTGCATATAATTTTGTTTTTTGTGTGAGTAAATAAATTTCGTCTCTTGTTTTATTGTGTGTATAACCAATCCCGATCTACGCTCAAGGCCACGAGCTGAGCTAGTCAGGCCGAAGACTTAGTGATCCTGGTTTTTTTTATATTTAAAAGTGTAACGCAAGGCCACGTTACACCCTGTTGGTGTGTTTAATATCAGTTTCAGTTGTCTTATTCTTCATTGTGGAGCGCTTATTGCAAGTTGTTTTATTTGCACGTCTTGGACAGGCTCTACATACGAGAATAGTAACAGACAAAACAACAGCAATTGTAGCAACAACGTCATCAGCCAAACTTCACTGCTACTTCATTTGTGGGCAATTCGAACCCGAAAGAACGCACCTTACGGGCCAAGTGGTATCGAATACTGCGTTTATTCACGATTTTCATCAACTGACAGATGGCGTTAAATTTTGATATTTAATAATGAACCATAGTTCAGGCAACGTTGTCAAGATTAACGACAAATCTCTAGATCTGATGACTTTATGATTTTTTTGACTCTTCCTGACGATGTAATATATTATTTCATATAGATGTCGCTCACTTCGTATAACTCGTCAATTGCATTTAATCGCATCTGCTAAATAATACAATGAATAACTGTTAGAATCTCCACAATCAATCCTACAGCCAAGTTGAAAAGTGCACTTCTATTAAATAATTGATTACTTTACAATGAGAATAAAATATCTCTAAAGTCAATATTTGAGTTAAGGTCCATTAAAATACTTATGATTATGAACAATTATTTAATAAATAGTAGTTTTTACAAAACTAAATATGAATTCATGTCTCTAATGACATTACAAATACTATTAAGTTAAAAATAAAAATAAATCTGTTAAAATCGGAATAAGTCAATCTGATTTAAAAAAATATTAATTATAAAATGTTGAAAACACATGGAAACTCAAAATAAAAATGATTTAGTAAATCTTTCTTACTTAACTTCCATGCTATAATTATTATTTGGCAAAAAGAACGTTTTTTTTTATTTCAGAACAGTATTAACAAACAATCTAGTCACGTAGGACAATAAATCGTCTATCAATTAATAAAATCTAACTAAATCATAGCGGTCGTATCTTATCTGTATTACCCGACGCATTACGATATTTTAGTTTGAATAATACGAAGATAATTAAGCCATTACAAATGGGTTGATTATTGTTGGTCCCATTGTTAGATTATTTTACAGCCACTCAACAAAGGAACAACCCAAATATAATAGAGGATTTCTGCTAAACGGCGTTTGATGATCAAACCAATATGTAAGATGCATTTAAATAAAATAAATGCGATATAATTTTGCAAAATGTTGCTATTAGCGGACATAAAAATTTAGATAACTAATTTATTTCAAAATAAGACGTTGAGTTTTTAGTATAATCAGCACTAGGTATGTGTGGCATATAATGTCTTTTGCAATTTCATCCCACCACTTAAAATTATGTAGAAACTTAAAAAATTTCATCTAAGTTTATTGTAAATGTTTGCAGGTGTAAAAATTTATTTTTCGTTGTGAGATTCTAAACTTACACTTTTAGAGTAAAAAAGAGTCAACAAAAGAATCAAAAACATATAAACTATGCTCAATTGGTCTTACTTATATAAAAAATTGTTGTCAAAGAAGATGGTACCGACTTTTATTTGAACACAAATATGTAAAACTTTTCTATAAATTGATCAAAAAAGGCAAAATGCAGCATCTGCAGGATGTACTTACAAACAATTATTTTAGAAGAAGTAATAATCGTGATTGAATATGGAAACCTGGCTAGGACCTCTGAAGATCAAAAAATAATTGAGATGAAATTCTGTTATCAACAAAGATGACTTCACCTGTAAGTTACTAAAGCGTCACCTATCGAAAGATCATGAATACAGGTCGTGTATTAATTGAACAGATTCTTGCGTTGCTTAAGATGCTGTTGACGTACTGAGATGTTTCAAAACTCAACTGCTGTCGAAAGACTGAAAAAACGCGTGAAATGTCCATTATGCACTAAAAAACATCATGTCAAAGACTGCTCTTCTAAAATCTAAAGTTGTATACCATCTTGTATCTTTCTCCGAAACATGGTTAAGCAATGGTATTTCTAGTAATGAATTGTTTCCTGACTATCTTATTGCTTTTCGCCAAGACCATGCCATGTCATTAATGGTGGCGGACTTACTAGCAATAACCAATGGCTTGGTTCCACTTGTTCTTTGCTTGCTGTGTCGTAGTTATTTATTATATTTGCTATTTATATTCTACCATTGTTAACTATTGAAAATTTATTTGAAACTTTTGCAGCTTTAGAAATACTACGAGAAAACAAAGTAATGTTATCGAGTGACTTCAATATTCCTTTCTATAATAGCGACTTCTAGGATAGGATCTGTTCGGAATTCCGCGACTATCAATGATTTTCAAATTTCAGTCAATATAAACATTAGGGTGGAGCGAAATAGGGCAAAAAAGTTTTTTTCGCATTTTAAAATGGTATTTCACTGTCCGGCATCATACTTTTTTCTATCACTTCCCACAATATCTCCACGGATAAAGTAGAAGTGAGCCGTAGTTTTGCCACGAACAAATCTTGCCACTGAATCAACTCGCTATAAACGCAAGCATTGAAATTGAATGCAGGAATTACAAATTCTCTAAATAGTTGGGTGTTTTAATTTGGGAACGAGCTTTTATAATTCGCCTACAGGCCACTTCCCTTAAAGTTTTGTTGCTGTCAGCTAACATACATAACAAAACGTTTCTGGGGTGACCATAGTATACATTTCTTTGAATTATTGGGTCAATAATTTTTGTAAATCTTCTCGAAGATATCTTGTCCTTCTAATGGTTTCTCATAAGTTATAAGTTCCTTGGGTGGAAGAAGCGGCTACACAGAAACGTAAAATTCTATTGGCCGTAGTGAGCCATTTCGAATGTGAAAGTTGCCCTGGTTGCTTTTTTACTAGTGCCAATGGACAATTGCCAGTTGAAATTGTTATCATTATTTGATGCAAATATTTTGATTGGTGCTTAAAATGATTGAGGTAATAATGTCTGATAATTCTGTTAAGATAGAACGAAAATCTGCCAGAGACAATTTTGTAAATTTTTGCCTGATGAACCAGAAAAACATCGAGATCCTAAAGTTTGACCATCCAAATATAGGAGAAAATGCCTCAACGGAAGTTTGTTAGAGTACAACTGACTCACAAACCATTGCATACTTCTTTTCAGTTCTCTCTCTAAAAGACGAATCACTTCACCTTTCGACCCAGTATTTACTACTGTCCCATCACAGCCGACAGCCAACAACGCTGAAATATCGATTATTTTCTTCAAATATTGCAAAATACTAAGTTTTATATTGTCAACAGCCCTTGTTTCACAATTTACGTAAACAATAGAACTATTGCCAGGTTCTTTAAGAAGAATGTAGTGGTCTTCCATCTTAACGGAATGATGGAATGTCCCACCTACTTGATTAATAGTTAGAGTTTACTCCCTTCCATCATCAAAGCATAACGTTAACAATTGTGTATTTTCTCATTGTTGGTTTGAAAAAATTATCTCATTTAAATCCCTACCCTTTGAATTTTAAAACTTGAATCTTTTTCACCTATGATCCCAACGTCTCTCAAAACTGCAGAAGCAATTATGGCAGCGACTGTCAGAAACGTTTATGCAATAGCATGCAGGTGCAACTGAGAGAAGTTTAACTCGCATCTGTTTTGAACTGGGACCTTTTGTTTCTAGCTCTTCTACATCATCATTTACTCTTTTTTTATTGTTTCTTGAAATTATGTATGCCGGGTCTGTTTGGACTGATGCAGATTCTTCATAATCCATATCTGATACGTCAATAAACAAACATCATTGTTGATTGCTGCCTTTGTAAATTTTAACAATTTCCTCTGCGTTTCGAGAAAGTTTTTCTTTAGATACACTCTTTTGGTGCTTTAGTATTTTTAATGACTCCAGTTTATCGGTGCAACCGATTATCATTTTTCTGGCAGTTCTTTGGTCAGTTAAAAACTCTCTTTCTAATTAGGGGACTCTACGACTTTTTTCACAGTTACAGTTTTCCCAACTGCTGCATTTACGAGAAGAAATATGAAAGAGTTTTTTCGAATCTAACTTAAACTTTACAATTTTTCCAATATATTCTTGATTTCCTTGACGCCTTCGAATGGTTTTAACAGACTTTTATAGTTTTCATTGTATGAAATTAGCATTTGCAAGACCCGTTTATAAATTACTGTCAGTGGTGAGGATTTTCTCCAGATTTCGAGCCCTTGGGGTATCTCAAGATGACATCGTTTTTAACAGACATTCTGCATAATGATCTCGAGCTATTAATGGAACTTTTGCGCGGTATTCCATTACAATTATTTAAAATTCGATTTTTCGCTCCACCCTAATAAACATATTGTTAACGTACCTGGCCGAACTTTAAATCTAGTGCTATCCAATTTTAATTGCAATGTTTTACTAGAGATGACATTGCGCTAACAAACGAAGACGAATATTATCCTGCTTTGCGTCTTTCTTTTAATGTTTCAAAACGATTCTGTTTACCATTTCTTTCTGTAAATCCAGCAATGAAGTATTTGATTTTAAAAAAGCAAATTTTTCCGTTGTGTATGAAAGCTTGTTGTTATTATTTGTTAGTTGCTTGCTTTGAGTTCTGTAGGAAATTATACGAAAGTTTGATGCAACAGTCCCTTTGTTACATACAAAGAAGTGTTGACAACGCTTTCCAGCGCGGTACACAAATCACAATGTACGCCTGATATAGAAAAAGAATAAAGCGCCCAGCATAAAAACATTCATTTGATTTTTACTACTCGCCGTTAAGACAACTGGTTAAATTAAAAAGGAAATTTTGCTTACAAAAAATATGCTGCGAGTATACCATTACAGCCAAGCCATTACAACAAATTCTGATCTTTTGTTCGGAGCAAGTAAGGCCTATCTAGAATTCCAGGCTTGGTTTGGAATAACAATGGCCAGTTGTTTCTCTCTTCTAAATTTATTGTTAAAGTTTTTCTAGATTATTTTTCAAGTGTATACTTCTGTGGGTGAATCGCATTTGAAAAGTCTACCTTTAATTGATAGGAAGTATATTTCTGAAGACGATATGTTTACTTCAATTGAAAAATTGAATAATAAGCTCAATTCTGGTATAGACATGATATCAAGCTTTTTAACTTTAGACTGTTCATACATGTTTGTTAAACTGCTTAACGCGCTATTAATTCTCATTATGTTTAGTTTTACCTTCCCTAATATGTGGAAGCTAAAGAGCGATATCCACACTGAGCAATTTTTCAAAAGATTTTGAATCTGTAATGTACATTGTAATCCATTCTTTTATCAGGCTGTATATTTCTTTCCCTCAACATGGATTTATGACAAATATATTTGCTGTCGCAAACTTTATCGACTTTACTCAATATCTCTCGGAAGTTCTGAATTCTTGAGCACAGGTCGATGTGGTATATAAAGATTTTTCCAAAAGTTTCGATCAGATTGATTTGTATATACTTCTCGAGAAATTGAAAGCTATTGAGTTTTCTTGATCATTACTGCAACCATTTGGTTTTTATCTATTTGAAAGCAGAATGCAAGTTGTAGACTATAATAATCAGGTCTACTTCATTTAAGCATTTATTTTAGGTACACTATAGATTTATACTTTTATTGTTTACTTATTAATTCTGCTTTTTCCACTTTCTTTCGCTCAACTACAATTTTGTCCCTTTATCTTTTAGTTTTATGCTTCTTTAAATCATACAACTGCCGGTTTGCCTAGTCAGGACAAGATTCATTTTTATGTTTGTTCTGTTAATTGAACAGGGCAATGCTCGAATTTGTGTTCGAAACCACCTCACCCTCTCGTTATCTTATTGGTGGTTTTGATGTCATAAATCCCGGACAGCTAATAATCTGTTGGACCCACTCCTCTGGGGGTTGAAGAATTCTCATTTTTCATCGAGAGTTCAGGAGTTCGATGAAAGACTGCAAATAAGCAACACACGCGCACCCCCCGTTTATCGTGTGAAAGTTTGGGACAGAGAATTTCGCGTGATATCGGGATCTATCACAAGTGTTTGGATAGCATCCACGTAGGTGAAAGACAGCCTGACTCAAATTATTTCTGTCATCGTTAAATATTTATTGACAATCTCTGGGTTGTACCAGATGTGTCACTGCCGTTAGTGTGTAAATCAAATCTCGCCTTAGTAGAGGACCTACCACACTAAATTCACACCAAACTCACAGTTGAATTACCTTACCGCCTCTCTTATTATTTTGTTTCTTCCGAAAAAACTAGCATTGTTATCGTGTTCCTCTTATTTATATCGTTCCGTCAAATCTCTACGAGTTTTGTACTACTTCGCTCTCTAAAGGCAGTTAAAGACAGTCAACATATACTTTCAATCTAAGAATGTATGTGAATGTCGTCCGTCCTTGGATAATTAAATGTATTGGTCATAAGAGAAATGTTGTGTAAACCAGTGCAGGGAATTGAGTGTAATTTGTGCCATAAATTTGGATCTCTATTGGATAGTTCCAGTATTACAGTAAATAACTTTATCCCTTTTAAAACTGTACCTTGTAAAGAAGCTGACATTGGCGCATCAAGCTCGTCAAGTGCGAATGTAGTTGTTTGCTAACGTACCTGTATTTCATCGTTTCGTCACTAGTTGCTTTGGATAAAAGTAACGTAAGATTCATGTTACTGTAACATCTCTTCACATCGGTGGAAAACCTTGTCATATTCTTTTACAGTAGTCAAAAGTTCAACGCATCATTTCACAATGGTGAAAATCTTTGTAATAATGTTTATTTAAGAGGAATCTGTTATTTGCCATATTTTAACGTAACTTTTCAGTTTCGAAATGTTATTGCTCTTTATTAGTTTGATCGCATACAGATAAAACCAACAAAATTATCAATTTAATTCTTGTCTTGTTAGTTTATCAATGCAAGGCTCTGTTAACTTAAATTTTTGTTGTTTTTATAACTTTGCGAAATTTGTCTTTCTTAAAGATTTATTTAAACAGTTATTTGGATCCAAAGCTAAATGCAAATCACCTGGAGTGACGACCCCAGTAACATTATCGTTGTTATTTATATTTTACATCTTATTTCCTGTGTGCTTTCTTCACAAACGACTGCAAAATTTCTAATATCCACGAATGACTTATTATTCAGACTTTATGTTGCCTTCATATTGCCAGCGTTCTATGCAATACGCTTGGCCGATGGTTGGTGCATATCAAAGAATCTATTTTGGGCATGTTTATCCCATGTTTCCTTGTTTTACGTGTACTTTTATGTAGTTACCTTTTCCTTTATATATGTTTATGTTAAAACGATTTTCAAGCAGTGTGAACCAGGACCGCTGTAATCTGTTCATTGTATCAATTTAATAGTATGCTAATAAATATTATCAATTTACCTTTTGGCTTTTCTTGTGGTATCAGCAGATGGTTTCGGTGATCAGCTGTTCCGGAGCAAGGGACGTTGATCTTACCTACATAATATCAGCGTAGTCCCTCATTGGGAGTGTAAGTATCTTAAAAGAGTGTAGTACAATCTCGATTACGCCTAGTTGTGTAGTGTTCGAACCTGTGGTTCGACCTTGATAAGCATCTCGCCTACTGACCTAGATACGGAGATCAGCTGCAGGGTCTCCCTTTCGAAATTAGGTCACCGACTTTCTACTACATAAAGATTCTCGTATCAATACTACCGTCTACCGCTGGCTCTAGGCCTTCCTCACCCACGACCCATCTTCGACTGTCAAAAACTAGCATTACAGAAGGCATACCGATTTTATATACGGTTGCGTATATAGATGGGTCACTAATCCCAGTTTTGCACGTAACAAGGTTAACTTCTCCTTTGTTGAACACACCAATCAAGTTGTATCATTTGCTATTAAAGTTTTTGGTTTTATTTATAGGAACTGCAAAGATCTCTCTAACACGTACATTGTACAACTTAGAAACCTTGTATTTTACTTTGGTGAGATCTGAATTAAAGTACGTTTTGCGTATATGGTATCCTGCATATGATATTTACATTAGCCATTTGGAGTCTGTTCAAAGAAGTTTTTTAAAATTTAATTTTTATCTTTCAGCTGGAATGTATCCAAATTAAGATTTATGATTTCATTAAAAACAAGACGAGTAATGACAAATGTGAAACTCTTAAACAAGTTACGCAACAATTGCCCCAAACAATTAATATAAGCATACCTAGAGGAAACACAAAAAATAGTTTATTTTTCTACAATCATCTAGCAAGAACCTTCAAAGCGATGTGAAAAGCACAACGTGCTCTTGCAGTCTTAGTGTGATACTGCAAGCACACCGTTAATCAAAATGTTGATATCTAACAGTATGAAACCCTAGAAAACAGTAGACACAAAAATCAATTTGATTGATTATGTTGTTCTATTTTTTGATTTTGCCCTCCCTAATAAAAAGCTGCGCTACTACTATTTTCATGTAAAAATTCCAAATTTTGAGCTACGATGATTTGTCTACTCCTAAAGTCTTCTAAAACGAGATACGTCCTTTATGTCAAACCCTGCAAAGCTTTTTTCAATACGCTTTTACGTAATCGAATATTGATTAACTACTTAATTTATTTATTTGTTTAGAGTTCATTAAACTACATCCAAGACGTATCTAAAACTATTTTATAAAATACTAACATTATTTAATTAACTCTTTGTTTATAATAAACCATCTAACAATTAATCCAAAGTAATCTTCTTCAATGAAATACGAAGTACATTTACGTCGAGTTAAAATCCCTTTGAAATTAATAACAACATAATTTCCTAAATACTTTCTATTTTACGTGTTTGAGTAAGTGAAACCCAGAAGACAATATAAGTTATTCGAATTTAACCCTTTCATAAATAGTTTAAGAAGATCCACTTAAAGGCAAGAGAAAACCTTAAGTTCCTGTACTTTAACAGGAGTTCTAAATTTCATTAAGAGTAGCTTTTGTGAGAAGCTTTCCGTATTTTCTATCAAATTACATCAAAGGTTTTGCTACTTTCTCTTGTGGCTTTTTATGAAAGAAGTTCTCGCTTTACAGCAGACGTGAACATTTTAGAAATAACTCGTATACGATACGAATCTCATAGCAGACGTCTTATTAAAAAGTTTTTTTTTTGACACAGGTCTTACTATCACAAGGATTTATGTAAAATTTAAAATAACATTTTGAAAAAAGTTAACAGAACGTGAGTGAATTTTAAAACTTTCTGATGAAATATTAAATGAGACGGAGATTTTTCTTCTTATGTATGACGTGTGGAATCCACTGCATGACATAAAATATTTTGGCAGACGCGGGCTGTGGAAATAATCGTACTTTCTTTATTTCTGATGAAGGTGGCTACAGATAAAAGTTGATAGGAGGAATAAAAAAATGTACCGTTAATCCCTACTACAAAAGCTTCTTCTAGTTGAGGTACTGAATAATTTATAAATGAAAAGAAAAAATATTTATGTAACTTATTAGATTGATACGCTTACGTATATCACTTACTTATAAGAAAATTTTACAAAAAAAAGAGGAAACTCATAATTAAAAGATTTTTAATAAAAAACGAGGCTTTTGTATCTGAAACATAAATCAAAGGGAATTCGGGTAGGGGAACGAGAAAATAATTTATTGAGCAACACCACAATTAAATATCGCTTACAGAATAAAACAATAAGGTGAATATCAAATTTTATGCTACTACGTGATAAATGAGGCATGAGGTAGGAAAGTACTCGAATGAAAATTCTTCGAGAGATGAATTGTGACCCTAATATTTTATTCGGTATTGCAATAGATGCAATACGAAGCTTTTATAGGCAGTTAACTTTTTTATTTATTAAAGGGAAATTAAAAAACGGAAGCTCATTCACTCAATTTAAAATTTTTCAATAACAACTTTAAAAAGATGGAAGTATATTCTAGGTTATTATGAAGCTAAATGCTTTTTCTCGCGATTATTAAAAGACGCCTAAAAGTCTTGGATATTTAATAATTTCACAGTTACTTACCTCGGGCGCGGGGTTTTGTTAAAAGCTTTTGAACTATGTTGTCATAAGCTGATTCGTCTGCCACACCTGAGTCCTTGACTAATTTTTCTTTTACTGCTATACAAATGTTGTAGTCTGCTAGAAGGTCTTCGAGTTCTTCGAAAGCCTAAAACAATAAAAAAAGTTATTTAATGAAAATCTTAATTCTTCGAATTTAACTGTTAATATTTTAAATAAACCAAAACAATTAGCAACAGCTCATACAAATTACAGACAAATCTTATATAATAACGACTTTAAGGGTTTCCAAAAGTAACGCAGAGAAGAGCTAAAATTTACTATAATTACATACTAAGGTTCGTTTTAAATATTAACATAATACGAAACACAAATTGTAAACTAATCTAAAAAATGTCAGTGATTTTGAAGGTTAATCGCTAGTTTGAACTTTAATGACACCACAATAACAAAGTGGTGATTAGATAAAGAAGTCTTCAGTCTTATAAGATTAAAATGAAAGACCACAGATAATAACAGAGTATGTTCCAAGTAAACATCACTTCGCATTTGAGTACACAAAGTTTCAAGTCGACAAGAGAACAAAAGAACTTCTATCAGCTATAAAAGGTAATATAAACTTGATTTACGCTTTCACAGCCTCTTATCTCTATTAGCGTTCGTTCAATGAGTGTCAAACAATTCTAATAAATCTGGGAACAAAACAAGATTCCAGGTCAGCAGTTTGCTTCAAATTTAGAAATATTAAGTTGAAAACAATACATAGGGGAGTTGCGCTGTAATCTAGGGTCAATGTGCATCACAAATACTGTACAACTGATATTCTAACCTCAAAGTGTTTACCATAACAAACAATATTTTTCTACATTCACTTATGGTTAAGATCATATACTATGACGATGGCATACTATGTCATCTTACTTTAAAGTGTGATTACAGGATCGCTGGTAATTATAAACAAAGCTCGAGACGAAAGAGCTGGTCACAAGAGAACATGAACCAGGCCATTGAAGCTTTTTGAGAGAAGGCGATGAGTCGACTTATAGCATCAAAATGGTTTAACGTGCCACAAGCAACGTCTCGTCACCATTATAAGCATGTCTTAATAAATCTTTGGTTGCTATAAACCAACCTTTAACCGAGAGATGGAAAAAGAATTAGCGAATCATATTCTCGACTTTGAAGAGAGACTTTTTAGATTGAACACAACTGAAGTAAGAAAATTAGCTTATGAATTTGCAGAAAAAGCAGGATTAGATCACATATTTGACGAGACCAATCAAATTGCTATCTGGGATTGGCTGAAAAGGTTTAGAGAACCCAATCCCAACATCTCACTAAAAGCTCCTGAGCCAACATCCGCTGTAAGAGCGAGTTCATTTAATAAACCTCAAGTAATGAGATTTCTCGCGCTTTTAGAAAAGACAGTGACTGATGAAAGCATCCCTGCACATAGAATTTACAATATGGACAAGTCTGCACTTGGTATTGTCCAAAAGTCCCGAAAGATATTCCCACGCAATAGAAAATAGCAAGTTAGAAGTGCTGAGCGTGGTGGTCAAGTCACAGTGGTTGTCTGTGTTAATACAATTAGAAATTTTGTTCCACTTTCCCTAATATTACCAAGACAAAATTACAAGGCTGAATATTCTGACGGTGCACCGCCACCAGGCACTTTGGAGCTATATAGTGGGTGAACTTTTCTTGAAGTGAATGCGGTATTTCGTTACTTCGTTGGCGCCACCTTAACAAACAAGATGCTGCTGATTCTTGACAGTTATTCCAGCCACAAAAATCTAGAAGCACTCGAGTTTGTCAAAGTTAACGGCGTGGTAATGCTCTGTCTCCCTTTTCAGTGCATTCACAGAGTCCAACCAACAGACATATCATCGTTCGGGCCACTTCACGTATATTACGACCGCGAGGTTGCCACCTGGATGAAGAATCAACGTGTAGAACCGTAGGGCTGCTAAAATTTCTGGAAGAGCCTACAAATATGCTGCTACAGTCAGAAATGCCAGGAGTACTTTTAAGAAAAGCGGAATTTATCCGTTCAACTCACACATGTTCCCAAAGGAATTGTTTTTACCCAGCGAAGTCACTGAAGATGACATTGAAATGAATGAAGGGCAACTGGTTGTTGCAGGTGTTCCGAAGAACATTGTTCAAAACGTTGAGAGACCATCGTCATCTTCAATTATTTTGACGGGACGTGGTCACATTCAAACTTCGTCACAAGCTAGCTTCGATCTGATGCCTACTTTGAAATTTAAACTGTGTCTGCACTTCTTGAAAAGGAGACACCTTCTGCCACGAAGGGGTTGCTACAGGATCTATCACCACTACCAAAAGCTGCCTTTATGGGGAAAACCCGAGTAACAAGAAAAGTTGCTGATTCGCAGGTGCTGACGGGCTGCCCTTAGATGAGCGACGTTAAAGTTTAAGTACAGCTAAAAAAAAATATAATAAAAAAAGGACTAATGTAAAGACATTCAAAAAACAAAAATGTGCGAAGCGGTCGGAAAAACAACATCGACAGGCGATACAAAGAGCACAGAACAAACACTATTTTCTGGCCAGATTTGACCACATCCTATTACGCCAAAGCAAACCTAGACTGGATGAAAGCAGAGAACATTAACTTTGTCGAAAATTCGATGAATCCTCCCAATGTTCTCCAGCTCAGACCCATCTAACGGTAATGGGCTTTTGTTTGACAATCAAAATCTTAATTTAGGTAAACCATGAAGATAAATGTAAAATCTTTTCAAAGAATTAATGATACACAAAAATCTCAACTCGTAAGACCTGTAGTTCGTCCACTATAAAAGAAAATTAGATACGTCCTACTATCATTCTGTTTTCTCTGTAGCAGTACTGAGCCATATTTGTTTGTTTGCCGTGTTCTTCAAAGTTTCAAACGCTGTAAGTTCTGTTTGTCTAAACCTTCATTCTGAATTCTGCTAAGATAGCTAAGCATTTCCATAAATAAAATAGCATCTGGAAACCGTATTTATTACGCCCATTTCGTTAAATCCATTTTAGCATATCTACTCGGATATACCTCGCATGCAACCCCTTGCATTCATAAGAAATATGTAAAAATTTGCGAGCTTGAATTTAAGAGGTTTGTTCAGGCAAAATCAGTTTATTGCAAACAATTCTTTTTTGAAGAAAAATAAATCAACTCGATTTTTAATGATGTTTTTTCGTGCTGCTATGGCTTAAGAGAGAAGTGTTATGGTTGGCTTAGACTTCTGCAGATTTGTGCTTCGAACACTTAAGTACAGAAGCCTTTTGGTATTTTCTCTGTGCAAGGGTTATATTCGCCTCAAAAAAGGGATTTTGTTTATTTTAGTGCCTATCATGAGAGTACTTCTTGCTGTAGTACTTACTAATTAATTTGACTGATTGGAATCGATTACAGCAAAACCCATTTAAACAATTGCATAATTCCCCTGGCTTTGGAAAGCTTTTGAATTTTACATTGCGAACTTCCACAAAGTCTACTTACAATAAGGCCGAAGGAAAAGTAGAGTTTGTTCTGTTAACAAGGTTTGCAAGGTGAAGCGAACCAGTTCATACTTGTATTATCAGTTTATCAGGTCTTTGAAGACACGATGTTGCATTTTATCGAAGCTCCGAAAAGGGTACGCTCTCTTTACTTTAATTCCTTAATCTATTATTGTCCCTTCGTCAGGCTAGTGTTATCGTGCGGTACGTAGGCAGTTCCTGGTTAATGCTCTAACAGTGCAGATAATTAAATATAGTTTGTGTGAGACTATCTTAATCCTATAGCCAAAAGTGTTTGCGTATCGATGGTTACTGCCAGGTTACTGAATATTCTAAGAGCAATAGCATGTAAGTTAATTTGTTGTACAGTAAATCATTTCCATTCCCTCTGGGATCGAACACCTTTAGAGTAGTTTTAAGTTAGAATTAGATCTCCTTTGGTTATCTAAATCATTAAAAGGAACTGAACCTGTGTTAACCAAAGTAACTAAATTTTAATTTGACATAACGTCAATGCACAATCTTCTAACTGATGACTCAAATCTCTACAGCTACAGCAGGATGATCTTTCTCGTTTAGGCTTAGGACATCTACTGGAAACACGCCCTTGTTACTGACAATTATAACATTTCAAATTATTTACACTATGAGCCTAAGAAGATTGCTATGAAGTCGTGTTCCTATTTACTCGTGATTGTTCTGCTTTATTTACAGATACTTCAGGGGATTTCAAATTATTAGTTTTCAGTTTACTTTTTCTCTCATTATAGTATATACGATGGTAGATCATTACATCGTGAAACACGTAGTCAAGATCTACATCATTCCCGCCAATTCGCTAGATAATGAATCTGTGGCTAATAGCTCTTTAATCTCATCAAAATTCAAAATTAGCATCTTACATGATTTAAACTCTTTGTGGAAATGTCAACTCAATTTCTCTTTGGGCCCCTGATTTCTTGAAGTCATTTACTTTCATAAAACGTTGAGGCTACATCGTGTACAAAGGTGTTTCTAAATTTATCTTTAAACAAAAGTCACGTTGAAATATTCATCTTTAGGTAATATTTCGTAAAATTATTTTTAATGTCTTGTTATGCCATTTGATGTTTTGTTTCTTTTTTCTGATACTATTAACCTTTTCGAGCCTCGGGAAAAGAACAGAGGGTCATTACCACCCATACAATTTTTCTCAAGTTTATACCTTCATCAGTAACGAGTGCTTTATCTTTCTAAGTATTTTTCTTTCTTACACCGTCAGCGTGATTTGTTCCGTTATTCCTAATGTCCAAATATTACATTGGTCACACTCTTCATTGTTTAAGAATCCTTTGCATGCATATACACTTTTCTCACCATTAATCTGTGTTGTATTTAAACCCCTATTTTATGTTTTCCACAATATTCGGCGTCCAAATATGTACATAAGCTGCTCCACCCCTTGGAAGCTATTTTTTCCTGCTTCCATTTAGTTTTCGCTGCCACTTTCTATACTCTTCTCTCTACACAATCTCACCTTTGCCTTCTTGTTCATTCAGTATACGTATATAAAAGTCAACTACAATTTCTAAATTTCAACTGTCATAACACAACACAAGTTGGATTTTCAAGTAAGTCCTCTGTGTGACCCAGCTTCAAAATTAATATTCTTTTGGGTTTTTCAAGTCTAGATCGAGTTTTTTAAAACAGTGTCGCATTTATATTTTTGCTATAAAAACATAAAAATTGTTTCTCCTAATACCAAATGCAAGAAAAACTTAGCAAAAATAATATGAAGCCCGTAGTACAGGAATTGGTCAGAAGGATCTCCAACAATAGCAAGGAAAAGCCGTTAGCACTTTGAAGTTTTTTAGGACTGTCTGGATCATTACAAATTTAATTTAATTGAAACTGAACAAAAATTACTTAGGGACTGTTGGAATTTACTATTTGGTTTCAAACGTATTACTCCATAACGGAGTCATAAAACAAACAACCTGCATTAAAAGAAAAATAAATAAGATCAGAACATTTCGTCCATTATCATTTTGAACACGCTGTATATAAACGAATTAAAGTAAAAATCGAAATCAGAGGTGACTGATATTTTTATAAAGCAATGAGGATTTTACTCTCGTATCTTCTTAAATGGAAATCTAGGATTAGTTTCAACGTCATTACAATTAAGCAGTCTTTCTACTTATGCAGAAATCTTCACTTGTACTAAAAACCTGTTGATTGTTCTTCTTCAGTACTTTTCTGGTTCTGCTTGAAGGGATATTTCTGTACCAATAAGATTAGTAGCAAAAAGCTTATAATGGCATTTTCTTTAACCAAAATCTTGCACTGGTACACTGTTTCTGGGTAAAAGCATGAGAAACTTGCTCTCTCTCATTTTACAAGGGCATTCTTATGTCGGAATATTTTTACAGTAAAGATGCGCTAGTGTGGGCGATTTCCTCACTAACTGTGTTTCTTTTCTGGTGTGTGCAAGTGTTTCTCCCAGAATTACTCAGGCAATTGAGAGATAGAACTGACTTCCCCTCCACTGGGTCGTCTTTAATAACAATTTATGGAAAGCATTTTCAAGATTTTTCATTACGAAGAAGATCTTACTGCATTTCTCTGGTAAATCGAGTTTTGGTTCCCATACGTGCGACAAGCGCTCTAGCGATAGAAATATCTTGTAGTGAGGTTTAGATTCAAATTGCTACGTCGCATCTCAATCGAAATTAGTTATCTAACTTGTTTTGAATAAACAAAGAACTGCTGGTAACTTAGTAGTACTATTTATACTGAGTAAACTCCATATTGTGTACATAATGATAATTACGGTTACAAATGTTGACAATTTATAATGTTTGTTTAAATATTTTCATGTTAACAAATAAAACTTTTAGGGTCATATTTATAGTCGCTTGATTAAAAAGTTTTTATTTTAAAACTGGCTTTACATGACTTTATTGGGGTTTCTATAGGTACACATCGCTTTTCGTTTTGATTTGGAAACCAAAGATATAACATTATTTTTTCTAGTTATTTCCATTAGTTAGATTATTTAAGGCTGGTGTAAGTTTCGTTCATTTGAAGTACCAGCGTTGGTATTAACAAATATTAATTTCAGTTGTTTGAGTTGTAATTTGTTACAGTACAGTTTACGCTCTTACTCCTTAGCGACACTCAAGGCCGCCGACTGAGAAGCTAGGGCAAGCTGCATATCGCAGTTACATTTTTAAGTGTAATGGTAGTTTGTTGCTAACAATGGGCTATAGCTAACAAATTTCAGTTATTTATCAACCGGTCCATGCGGTGAATTTCTCTATGCTGAGGTATTGCCTCTTAGTAAGAACATAGTGATGAGAACAAAATATAAATTTGTTTTGTCACTGTTATGCCTGTTTTATATTCCATAGGATACCAAACTAGTGTGGTTGCATTTTGTATTAAAGATCATGCACGGAGATGTTTATAAACTTAAAAGTGGATGTATCCTCGGTACTTTTGATTCTGCAGAAATTTTTAACAGACCCTAAACGTTATTTATGAGTATATATTTTTGCAACTAGGTAATAACACATGTCATAGGAGAGTATAAGAGTGCAAGAAAAAGAGGAAACATGGGTGTTTCGTGTTTGCTGAGATACTTTGCATATTTCAATAACATTAAAGCCCATTAATGTAACTCTTAAAAAAGTTGTTTTTAAAATTTTTTAAATAAAAAATGCATTAAAGTTTTGGAAATAGCCTGTTGATGGAGCAGACTGGTAAAGCACATAAATTATTTAGATACTTAGTAGGCTTATTTCTTTTCTTAATTAAAGGAAGATTGTATCGGAAACAGCATCATCTTTGATCTCAATCGGCTTATTCTGGTGAAATTACAAATCAGAACTGCACAAAAAGTTACTTTCAGAACACATTAGTCAAAAACGTAAAAACTTCCAAGTCGGGTTTCGGTTTGCATTGCATTACATTTCAGCAAACAAAAGGCAAAAAAGACGTGTTGAAACATAACACTAAAAGTTTTATTATTCTCCATGTTAGAAAATGTACCTACCTTTTAATAAAAGCCAAATAAAATTTTATGTTTATTATACAGTTATCCAAAGCAAGAACATTACGTATTCGTAGGAACATGTGGTAATTACTTGTTAAACATTCGCGATAAAATTTCGTGTTTTGTTTTCTTGTACTATGAAAATTTCCTTCTTAATTTATGTGTATGTATATTGTATATAATGAAACCTTTCGTTTGAATTTAGAATTATTTCGAGTGTGCATATTTTAAAAACGACTTCAAATAGATCGATAGAACGTTTTTAAAGTAGTATTTAATAAAAGAATTTTTTCTAAGAAAGCAAGAAAGCTATTAGGTTTTCTAATTGACTTTATTAGATACTTTTTGTACTTCTAGATTTTATCAGCCATGAAAAAAATCTGCACGTTGGCCAAAAACGTGTCAGTATATAGCGGCAATTAAAAGCTCGTTGTTTTCTCCCCTAGGTACACGTGAAGGGTGAAAACCCGGTATTCTAGAATTAGGTTGAAACTTTAGGCTCGTGTTTTTGACAGGAAACATCGGCCTTTCTCAACGCTCGCCTTTTCCATGTTCTAGGGGTCCTCAAAACCTCAGAACCGCCTTTTTCCATTCATAATAAAAGAATTTGTATGATGGTGGATTCCATTTTGAGATATATCTTTGATTTATTTGTCCACTATATAGCGAACATTGAAACTCATTCGCGGCTCTCGTATATAATATTGGATTTGAAAATATATTTGTCATATCGAGGGTGGTATAAGTCCCATATATGTTAAGATATTTGTAGGGGCGGATTTATTTTTTTACGATCGTATAATACGATAAATTATGTCGGTAAAACATCATCGAAATTTATATTAAAGAGCTAGAGCATTTTTAAATTGAATTTTGTGAGTTTTCCGTGAAACGATAAAATGAAAGATAAATTAATTTTCCAAGTACTAAGGATACGGCTTGTTATTTATTTAAAATTAAAATATTGAGCATAAGAAAGCTCTACAAAAACCCTTTTGTCTTTCACCCCATTTCCTTCAAATACAAAATGCAAAAAGTGTGCCAACCATTTGATACTTTAATACCGAAAAAACAACCCTCAGCTTGCGACGCAAATCGATTCAGAATTGAATTGAAACTGTGGCTTTTTCTTATTCTCTAGAACGACTTGAATAAATATTATTGCTTTTTTTAAGCGAAGGATCTTGAAATTTCTATTGCTTTCTTCGAGTGTTGATTTAATAGTTTTTATAGATTTTTCTTTATCAAAAAGTATAATAGTATAACTAATACATATTTATAGTTTAATAACGAAAATATTATTTTCAATAGTCCAGTAGTTATTTAATAATGAAGAAGGAAACAATTTTACAAATTAAATTTAGGTAAAAGAGATTTAGTAATCACATTGATTAAAGCAATTAAACACAAAATTAATTACGGAAATCGTTAATTGACAAAAAAAGCTATTGGTGCAAAACCAGAACAATTGGATACAGAATTCATTAACAAATTAAAAATAAAAGGAAAAGCGGTGCCGTTGGTAATAGCTTTTTTATATAAATTAATTAGATCTATTCATTAATGAAATTACTACACTACTTGAATAACTTGACCGTGAAACGATACGCTTTATGCAATTAAGTACCCTAGGGAACACTATTTTTTGTGTTGTAGTCCTATTGAGGCATTAGAGCAAATCTGATTCGTTTTATTAATCCATTACACGCTTTACTACAAAGCCTTTCTTTTAAATGGAAATAATAATATTCGAGTTTGGGGTTGCTGTCGAATACAGTGTTTTTTTTTTAAATTTTTAATTTAATAAATCTTTAGTAATATGTTACCTACTAGTGCAAAACCGGAAATAATTTTTGTTTCAGTTAATTAACTATTCAACTGTAAAACAGTAACATTGTTAAAACAGTTTTTCAGAATTTACACGTTTATCCGGCTCTACCCAGAAATCTCTTTGGATGGTAATGGCGTTTTCTGCAAATCCTGTGGCAAAGTTGTTTGAAATTTGTTCCAATTGTTATTGACATTCGAGAAACGTCAACGACTTTGTTAAATATACTATTCTCACAGTCAGTAAACATTCTGACATCAAATGCACTTAATCTAGATAAATTTTCAGGGTGCGCATACGAAAACTACGTGCTTGTTTCCTAAATGCGGTGAAAATCTCAATTACCCGTTTGTCAACACTTTCCAGACTAGCGCAGAAAGTGCTATACCTAGTATTTTAATACATTAAAGTATTAAATATTTAAACTTTCCTACTTTATACAGGGTGAGTTTTTTTAGATGTTTAGTATGGGGATCTCGGAAACTAGCGGAGATAGAGAGACGATTAAATGGGGAAAGAATTGCAGTTTTACGAGCTCAATTTAATGAGCTCTTTGTTTTTTGGAAAAAATGCATGGCTAACTAGATATCTTGCAAAAACAATTTTTTTGTTATTTTGTTCGGTGCCTATGGCTCTGTTATTATCGACTTTAGAAAAAATGTGTAAAGGAGAAAGTTGCAGGTAATTATGTGCTTAATAATACAGTCTAACCGAATTTTTTATTTGAGCTGTAATGTTCGAGTTATGACACAAGTTTATGTTTTTTCTAATGGAAACCATAGTCGG
>VTPC01001544.1:41163-74723 GCA_011009095.1 Ignelater luminosus
TAATAATAAACCAAGAAAAGACAAAATATATAATTATGGGAAACACAACAAACAACAGAAGAATATATAACAGTGGATGTACAAGGAGGTACCACTTATATATGTGAAAGGGTTGAAGAATTTACGTATTTCAGAGTAAAAATAAATGAGAAAGGACATGAAGAACAAGACACAAAATGCTACGATCTCTAATGAAAAATCTAAGTATGTGTCACAAAAAACAAAGGTAAGAATCTATAAGACAGTAATTAGACCAACGACTATATACGCATGTGAAACATAAATATTAAAAAAGGCAGAAATAAAACTTTTGGAAAGATGAAGGAGAAACATATTACGAGCAATATACGAGGTCTGTTCAAAAAGTATTGCGAATTTTGTGTTTTTTCAAAAATTATTTATTTATTCATGAATATCTATTTTGTCCCCTTCAAAGTAATCCCCATCAGATATTATACACTTGTGCCAACGTTTTTTCCAATCCTCGAAGCACTTCAAAAAATCATTTCTTGTGATCTTGTTCAGCTCCTCCTTCGATGCCGTTTTTATCTCCTCAATCATAGGCCTCTTCAGTTTCGGGAATAAGAAAAAGTTACAGGGGGCCAGGTCTGGGGAATACGGTAGCTGCGGCATCATTAGTGTGTTGTTTTTGGCCAAAAGTTCGCGCACAAGCAACGATGTGTGAGCAGGGGCGTTATCATGGTGCAAAAGCCAATTTTTGTTCTTCCATAAATCCGGGCGTTTCTGGCGAATTGCTTCGCGCAAATTGCTCATAACTTGCAGGTAATATTCCTTATTGACCGTTCTACCCTGTGGCAAGAACTCATGATGTACCACGCCCCTGCAATCAAAGAAAACTGTAAGCAAAACCAAAAGCACGCTCTTCGTCGTTCACATCTTCTCGGCCCTCTGAGAACATTTTGTACCACCGATAAACGTTGCTTCGGTTCAAGGTAGCTTCACCATATGCCACAGTCAACATTCGGAATGCGTCCTCGCACTTAATTTTGTTTTTCACACAAAATCTGATACAGATTCTTTGATCCATTTTTTGGAATAGGCAAAAATCGAAGACGAGCCAAAACACGTCCAAGCAAAACAGCTGTCAAAAATTAACTGAACATTCAAAATGGCCGAACTTGTCGGCATAAGTGAGGGACATGAGTACCAACATAACACCACAAAAAAAAATCGAAAATCGAATATACGTAACCCGCGGAAATTCAAAATTCGCGATACTTTTTGAACAAACCTCGTACAGTGGTATAAATACGAAAGTGGATGGACAAGAACAACAAATGAAGAATTAGAAAACATATATAAAATAACAACAGTTATAAAAACACAAAGAGGAAGTTGACTAGGACATATTATAACCCGGGGGAAAAACCCCCGTTATAATAAATTTATATAACTAAACAACTATTACATTTGGGCGCTCATTCGCCCGCCTAAGAGGTGGGTTCTGTGAAATAAAACCAAACTTACAATACTCTAAATTAGCTGCTTTTATTATAACAATAAGTTAACAATAAAGAAAAGAGATAAAGACCGAAGGAAAGGAAAGGCAAGGTTCTGGAAAATTGACATATTGATTACCACACATAAATATAAAAATTATAACAAATAAACGATATCAGATAGTACAGCAGCAAGCGTAAAGATAGTTTCAAAATGTTATGCTACAGGTGTGAAACCGTTGGTGGTGATTAGCTAATCTTAACCGTACAAATTTTTAACAATGAATATATATAAGCGAGTTTTAAATGCAATTAAATTGAGAATTTAAATACTATCAATGATTTTTGAACTATTTAGACTTAGGTAATTATAAATTAGCGAATTAGAAGAAAAAGGAGAAAAAAGTGGGAAAAGGAAGAAAACAATAAGAAAGAACTAAGAATTAAAGAGATAAAATCAAAGGTAATAAATAATAACTAATAATTTCACCCCAGTAAAATGCGTGACCTGTAGAGTTGATAAATTTAAATTAAAGCTGACGTAAAATTAAAGCCGTGAGGCAAAAAATAATCCTATAGGCGGTCCTATGATATGGAAAGAAAAAAAATCCTAATCTTATCAAGATGTAGGTGGACTTTAATGTCCATCGAAGCGGACGAGTTCGAAGGAACAAGGGTGGAAAGTTCCACATAAGCCTTCTTGAGAAAAGAGAAAAAAATTGAAAGATGGTGTTCGATAACATTAGCAAGCACATACCTGAGAAACGGCAGACTAAAATCTCGAAGAGTAATTGAGAAACACTCAAAGAAAAGACCACAAAAACAAGGTAACTCTCAATTCCACCCTCGCAGTGAGAAAATCGAAATAAATCGTGGCCAATTTGCCCCACGTACAATGACAACGCTAACTATTCATATCTCTCAGGCCTCACAAATGTGCATACCAAATAACATGAATTGTTAATGTTTAAATAAATTTTGATAAATACACAGGAAGTTTTCAAAGATACGTAACAATATTGAGCGTATGGGAAAAGAGAGGATGACAAAGTTAGTGCTGCATAGAAAACCAATCCAGAAAAAAAGAAAAGGTAGACCACGTAAAAATGGAGTAGCAGTGTACAAGAAGACCTGCAAAGTATGAACATGCGAGATTGGAAGAGAAAAGCAGTGGATAGGAAGAAATGGAAGGATGTGATTAAGAAATGTAGGAAAGAACTCTAAAGTGAAATTAAGTTAGAAAATGTTTTGTTAATATTTAGAAATCGGTATATGTATATAGAAAATAAGCAAAAGTGTAATTTCAAGTACAAGGTCTGCAGGGCCTGTAGAGCTATATAAATAAATAATAATGGCTCTTTGATAAATCCACCTAAGGCTATGGTAATTTTCTCCACCAAAAGAAAAGAAATGGATGGTTTAGGAAAATCCATATTGTACGGTAGTACCGTTTGCGCAGAAGGTCAAGTACTTAGAGACGAACTTGGAAAAGAGGTAGGCTGGAAGTTACATGTCGACAAGGTGGTAGGCAGGCTCTACACGACAATTATCAAACCTAGAGTACTATATGGTTCAGTGGTCTGATAGTCTAGTGTAGAGCGCACCACCATCGTCCCAACTTGGCTAAGCTACAAAGCTACTTGACATTCTATTGGGGCTCACAACTTCATTGAGGAGGAAGACAATGGCGGCCCACCTAAGAATGCGGAATGCAGGGTTATTGACTGGGGATAGTTTTAATACCGGCCACGCTAGGATAGCCCAGTTAATGAAAAAAAGTGCGTTTACAGGGTAACATAGGCGGACGATCGGTTAAGGCTGCACAAAAAGTAGTCTCGCAATCGCAACTAAGGAACAGTGGGAAAGCAGTAAAGTGAATCTTCAACAGGAGTCGCTGGTTTTCTATACGTATGGATCACGTGCGGATGACGGAATCCTTTTTTATTTACCTGGAAAAACCACGCGTGCAGGAAAGCTTCTCTCTGAGAAAACACACCGTAGCTTTCCAAGCTGAAGTTTACGCCATTCTGTCAGTGGCGTATGGGGAAGATGCGAGGATGTCGGAGCAAAAGATATATATCTGGGGCACTAAAGCAATCTGTGCAGCCAAGACAAGAAATTCTCTTGAAGACATTTTGCTACAACAAAGGAGGTTAATCTCATTTGGGTAGCTGGGCACAGTTGGGTCCAGGGCAACGAGAAGGTGAGTGAACTTTTTCAAGCAATATCGAGAAAACAGATCTCGCTAGCCCTGAACGCTAAGGCTTACTAAACAGGTAGATTGGCTAAGAAGCAGTGGCTATCGTTAGCAAAAGACCATGACCATACAACCGGTTTTAACTTGTCAAAACTAGGCTGGCTAATAGGCAAGAGCCAGAGAATCCTGTCTTTTAATTGGGATTCTCACAAGCCATTGCATCTTAAGAAGAAGAAGCTCATAGGTGTAAAGCACACCCAACTTGTTGTTACTCTAACACGGGAGAAGCTGAGCTTTCTAGCCTAGGCTGACGTCTTCACTTTCATACGGGAGTGGGGTAGGTTTGGGCGAAAAACAAAGAAAAGAATAGTAGATTATCGTAGCGGTGATTGAGAGAATGGCAAGGGCTTAGTAAGAAAGGGTCTATTTGCCGGACTTTAGGCTTCCCAACTACTACTTCCACTACTCTGCAATAATGATGATTGCCCAAATAATGTAAAATGGATTGATTTCTTTAACACATGCCATCCTTAGGATAGTACAATGTTTTAGCCAAATTTGGCTTCATGCCATTAAGCCAGAGGGCAACATAGCCTTTGTGCCTAAAAACAATAACCTTTAAAAAATCTTTGGGCAATTCCGTTGAGGAAGATTTATGATAACAAATAAGAAGCTCAAAATGAAGAGCAATTAAGGCATGAGATTTTTTAAAGCCACCGTTGAAGAGCATTAATCTAAATTAATATTTCTGTGCTCAATAATTATGTTAAATAAAGTTTATAGTGATGATTGTAATACCTAAAGATTCAACATCGAAAATTGTGCACAAACTTTCGGTACATACGTTAACAAATGATATTTGAAAAATAGTAAGGGGAGGCAAATATAGTCTTGCACACGGGCGACTCATATCTTAGAAACAAGGCACTATCTATTGGTTAATTGACGACATCTCTGGCTGGGAAATAGCGCATACGAAAGATGCAAGTTTAGCAATTAACTTGTTGATATGTAAGTTCCATTAGATCTAAGAATTTAACGTAGCCATTTAGATGTAATGATCCTGGACAGTGTGCATGGCTGAAAATAATAATAATCCACGAATTCGCTTTTTGGCTCCACTGAGATCGAGATCTGAAGCAGTAACAATTTTGAATTCTAAGTTAAATTTTATGTTTGTCAACACCACGGACTTTCAAACACCCCATTTACCAACTTTAGAGCTAGTCGGCTGTTTTTGTTTGTGTAGACGCTAAATTCACTATATGATTTTGTAATGAAGTAAATGAATGCTTAGTAATATTATCATTGTAGCTTTCAGTGCAGCCCAACTGGTGTTGCTAGACATCTTTAAAGAGTTAATTTGAAATTATGCCTTGTTGTTGTTTTCTAACGAAATTCAAAGAAAAGTAAGTGGAATCGTCAAATATCGAAGTTAAAACTTTATTAGCTTTTAATAATTTATTTAATTTACAAAAGGTATTGGTTTAAATTATGTGTTGTGTAGTATATTTAATCGATATATCAACGCCATTTAAATATTTAGTATTTGATATTCTGAAATACCTTGAACATTTTCATCAATTGAATTTATAAAAATTCGTTTTTAAATCTCGAAGCACATACTATAAATCTTTATAACATTGCACTACTTTACGTTCGAGTACATAAAAAAAACAACTCTACCAACGATCGTTGCTAGTTGTAAGGAAATTGACATGAAAATTGCGGATTTTTGCGAGATATGAAAATCCACTCTTACCCGCTCTCTATGTTATTGGCTTAGACTACGAAGCAGCCAAATCATTTCAAAGTAAATTGAAAACTGAATTTAGACGAACTTTCTCAACGCTTCCTATTTTTAACTCCACCTATATAACTGATAAGCTACTGGAATTCTGATTTTAAGAACATTTGCTACAGGCATATTTTTATTTTGTTATCTTTATTTCACATTTTTTTTCTAAACCGGTCAATTTTATTTCCTGTGAATTTCATGTTAAGAAAAAATGCTAACCTCCAAATAACGCAATATTTCAAAATAAGGTCCCAACTTCATCTCAATCTACATCAAAACACTCGCAGTAAATAAAACCGGGACAACCCCAATAATTTTCATCCCCTAACGTCATATAAGCTCTATGTATCTGACAAAAAGGTTAGGGGTAAAACAGACAATGTTACTCTCACATAAGAGCAAAGGAAATAGAAGGAAATGGCCCGAACAGTAAGGAGCGCAAGATAGCAAAACTGTAAACCTCAATTTCTTTAGTGAATTTTCCCAAAAGGGACTGAACAAATACGTTTGCCAAAACACTTCCATATTTCTCATATCTGTCGAAGGAACAGATATTGCAGCTATATGTCAAAAGTATGCGTCACTCATAAGTTCTAGGTCTCATTTTTTTTCTTTCCTGTGCAAACGAGAAGTTTTTTCTGCTCACGGGGACTCGAGCGCGGCCTTATAAAAACGATAAGCTTTTTTCTGCAAAGCGAATTGATGTATATATTTAAATATAACAATCTAGTTTTATTAAAAAAATAAGGGTGGATTTTTATTCTCCAAGCTTTGCAATATAATTAAATTTTTGAAGTTTTAACGAAGACTAAAACTTAAAGTACATAAAAAGTACTTTACCATAAAAAGTAAACAATTAAGTTTAGGCTGTCTTTACAACCTTCTAAACTTTTTCGAAGACATAAAACAGTTAATTGATAATAATATCTCGGGTAGGTTTTTAATAATATCGGATTTTCGAAGGCGAGAAAGCTTTTTGAGTTCTTAGCAATCTATATTCGTTAAAAAAAGCTTTAGCAAAAATAACGTAGCTTACCATAATGTTAATATGAAATCGCATATAGTGAAACTCAATTTAAGTTGGTGAGCGGTTTACAGCTTTTTGGCTCGGTCGTGAATGTTTTCGCAAAAACAAAGTGACAGGTTTAACTAATATATGGATCGTCTGCAGCTGTTTCGTTCGTTTCCAGCACTAGGAAAACGGCGGTGACGATTTGTATGGCTCCCAAGTAAAGTGCGTTTACGAATAGAAAACGGCGTCATGTGGAAACGAAGTCCGAAATAAAACAAAGCAGATGGAAGGAATGAGGAAATAGCTTGTGAGTTGTGGTAAAAGCGTGTATTAGAATGGGAAAAATACAAATCATCGACTTGAAGGGTTACTTAAAGCTTACTCTACACTTTTATAAATTGCTTACGGGTTCGTTGTTCTTCAGTTTTCGCATCAAGAAAATAAAGTGTCGGTTAGTAGCTGTGAGACTGGGTGAATGATGAAAACATAATTTGTTTTACTTACACTCGCTTAAAGTAATTAAACGATAAATTGAAAAATCGTTTCGGCGATTAATTAAATTACGGTCAAAACAAATGCTGAAAAATTCTATAACTTATTGGAACGGAATCTTAAATCAATATTTGCTCAATTCCTAACCACTTTAGAGATTTATTGGGTTCCTCGAATGCCAGGATGTTAAAAATTTTCAAGCATAAATGCCCCGAAAGTTTATCACTGAGAGAGAACCGATTTCGATATTTTTTCAACCTCTTCTCGATTTTATAATTTATGCTATTACTTATACTGGGAGGCAAAACTACAAGTCAGGTAGTTTTTGTAACATTAGGAAACACGTCACTACGATACCTATAAGAACATACTATTCGAGTGTATCTTATTTATTCAGAAGGTATTTTATTAAATTTCTTGTAAAATATGATAAATAAAATATCTCTTACAGGATAACCTCCCATACGAAGTGTTCTGGAAATGGAATACGTACATCTTGGAAACACCATGAATATTCTGGTTTTCCATGCATAGGTGGTTTGGTAATTAGATAACCAAAACCAACCGTGCCAAATCTGTAAATATTTATAGCTTACAATTAGAACAAGTTTCGTTTCCAGCACTAGGAAAACGGCGGTGACGATTTGTATGGCTCCCAAGTAAAGTGCGTTTACGAATAGAAAACGGCGTCATGTGGAAACGAAGTTCGAAATAAAACAAAGCAGATGGAAGGAATGAGGAAAAGGTTGAGCCTCCCATGTCTCCACAAGATTGAGTGGTCTTTTATTATTTTTGGAAAAGTCAGATCCAACATAAATAATAGGTGTCGTCTTCTCTTTCAATGAGGCCGTAATAAAAACTGTCATAACTCAGGGTTACTCACTTTGTGGACAAATTATTCGAGAAAGAAAATACAAAACAGTTGGGTAATGACTTTTGAAAAAAGTTTTTAATACCCAACCATTTGCGATTGTAGAGGGTAGTCCCAGAAGTACCCGGTTGTTGTTTGAGAAGAATGACTATGGTAGAAAATATCAATCTTCTAAAACTTAAATTTGAAGCTAGACGACGCTATGTTGTTTAGTATTTGTTTGGCAGCCATCAATAGTGAACGCTCTCATTGAATTTGTAAACATGGAAAAAATTGATCATCGTTACGTGATACAATACTTTCATTGAAAGGCCCAGTCCAACCAATACTAAAGCGGAGCTAGATTCTACTCTGGAGGAGTCTGCTCCTTCGTTTACAACAGTAAAATATTGGATGAAAGAGTTTAAAAGAGGCCGTACGAGTTGTCAAGACGAACATAGCAGTTGTCGACCAAATGAGGTGACTACGCCAGAAATGGTGACAAAAATTCACAAAATGGTATTGGATGACCGTCGACTGAAAGTGCGCGAGCTAACAGACATGGTAAACAATTCAAAAAGTGTTGTACATCGCATGTTGACTGAAGATTTAGACACGAGAAAGCTGTGCGCAAGAAGGGTGCCGCGATTACTCACGATGGAACAAAAACAGCGTCGTGAGATGTTTCAATCAAGTGTTTGGCGAAGTTTTACAGCAATAAAGCCGAATTTTCGCGTCGATTCATAACCACGAATAAAACAGGGGTCCATCAATTCACTTGAGACGAAGTAACAACCAAAACAATGGCTGAAAGGCGAAAACAGTTCCATCTGCAGGCAAGGTCATGGCGTCAGTTTTTCGGGATGCGCGTGGGATAATTTTCATTGATTATCTTCAGAAAGGAAAAACAATTAACGGGCGAGTATTATGTGAACTTATTGCGGCATTTGAGTGATGAAATCAAGGAAAAACGGCCGCATTTGGCAAAAAGAAAAAGTTTTGTTTCATCAAGACAATGCACCAGTTCACACATCCGTCATCGCGATGGTCAAAATCAATGAGTTAAAATTCGAATTGCTTCCTCATTCGCCATATTTAGCCTCCTCGGATTATTTTCTGTTTCCAAACTTGAAAAAATGGCCCGGTGGTAAAAGATTTGCCAACAATGAAAAGGTAGAGTGCCGTTGATGACTATTTTCAGAAGCTCGACGTTTCTCACTAGAAACAGGGTATCAAAGCTATTGAACATCGCCGGGAAAAGTGTATCGAGCTAAAAAGAGACCATGTAGAAAAATAAAGATATTTTTGCCCAAAGTTTTTGTGTTTTCTTTGTTAGATCTGGTACTTCTGGGACTACCTTAAATATTATTTTTTAGTTGTTACAATTTCGCTTGCGGAGTTGATTAAAAGTTACATCAAAATAATCAAACCCAAAATATTGATGGTCATGGTGATGGTTTACACAAAACAAAAAAGGCTGAAATTATTTTTGAATAAAGTGCTGTTTATGTTGAGTTTGTTAAAATCTTAGATACTCAGACTTGAACCAATTCTTTTCTTTTGAGTGCTAAAAGAATTTTTAATTATCTGGTCATTTTGGCTCTTCTATTTTTATAATAGACATTTGAACATAAATGTTTGTTCTCTTGAAATTAACTAAAGTTTGAATTAAGAGGCTATAGGCCATGAAGATACGAAGCGCTTCTGAAATTAGATGTGACCTGTAATTACTAAAACGATGACAGAAGCGAAGTCTTTAGGTTGTTTGAAAAACAAATTAAACTGAAATAGTAAGTTTAAATCCTATAATCTACCATAGAAAGCTTTATCAGGATTCAAAAGAACCAAGCAGCCGGAATCGCACAATTGCCACATCGAACATCAAAAAGTAAATTATTCTAATCTTAATAGATGTTGTCATGTCGACTGTCTTTTTAGGGACCGAACGTTTTTCTCCGACAGAATGGATTTGGTATGTGGTGGTTGGTTTCAGCCGGTACGGTAATAGCTTAAGTCGGAATGGTGCAGCATCCTTTGTTGTTCTTCAGCGGTAGCACCAATGGACTTTTTCTAAGCATTTTAGCTGACAGCATCTTGGCCGCAGCAGGAGCAACAGAGAAGAAGAAAGAGCAGCACTTCTCAGAACCACTCCATTCAACTGATACCGTGGTACTGTTGCGTGTTTTATTAGTTTTTAATCGCCCGGTGTAGAAAGTATTACTGCATATTGCGTTGATCAAGACGTGCTAATGTTAGAATTGAAAACCAAAGCGGTCTAAAAACTAAAAGGCCACAGTGGATGCATAGGTAGCAATGTTCTCGGCTAAAGTTAATCTTGATTCTGACAAACTTCTCTTTAACATTCTGAGTAACAGTGTATAGGCGGCGGTAGCGGCAAGCGGGGAAGAACAAAGAAATAAACGAAACAATATTTCTCAGAGCCACACCATTTAGTGGAAGTGATATCGCGGTGATGTTGCATAATCTTAGTTTCTTTATTTTCCTATAGTGAAAGGTATGGCTACATGTTGTGATAATGAAAACGAGTTGGTGTCAGAATTGAGGATGAAAGTGTTTGGGTTGCGAAGTTTCGGCAATGTCGATGTTTTTGGCTGAAGCTCTTTCGGTCACTATAGTACTAATCTAGCCCTTAATAAAGTTTTCCTTAGATTTATGCTGACAATATTCGGATATCGGGAGCAGTGGAAAAGGGAGAAGTACAAGGAATAGGACTTTTTAGAGTTGATGAGGAAAGTATGACTGCACGTTATAATAATGAAGACGAGTTGATATAAAAACTAAGCATCAAAGCTGATAAGCTTGACCAAAACTAACGGCAAAAGTGAGAGTGGCGGTGTTTTTTGTTAAGGCTTGTTCTTGATTTTGTTCTTCATGAACTCTTCTTTAGTAATCTGATGGGATATTCAGGATGCGGAATCAGCGGAGAAATAAAGGAAATAGTACTTCCCAGAGGTACTCCATTTATCTGAATCCGTGATGGATTTGTGTGTTTTGTTAGTTTTTCCAGCGACGAATACCTTACTGCACGTCAATTGGTAAAGACGTGTTTATTTAAGAATTGAGGAACAAAGCATTTAGACTGAAAACATTAACTAAAATTAATGGCGAAAACGAGAATGATATGGCTTTTTATATTGTTCTTTGGTGGTGATAATGAATGAGGTGCTTTTGACCATCGTGGTGTTTACCTTGGTCCTGATGGTTCCTCTTTATGTATCATCCCAAGGGCAAGAGCAGCGGGAAAAGGTGAAAACTACATCATCCAGCTGAAGCAGTGATATTGTTACGTGTTTCATTTTTAACAGTACAAGATAATTTCAAAATGATCACGCGGATGCAAGAAAAAAACGTTAACAAATTGTTTCGAATTTGCAAGTTTCGGTATCAGAGAAAAACATGACAACCCAAATATTGAAGAGTGGAAAAACTAATCAAATAATTGTGAATTATCTACCTTCCACCTTTATAGTTTTGATGATATTTTAGAACACTCAGAAAATTCAAAAATCTTTGCAGCTGATTCGAAATATGATGTACTTACTTTAGCCATAAAAACAAAGTTGGGAATTTACGCTCTTGGTTACTCATTATAAACAGTTTGAGTTTCTGAAAATTTCACCATACAGCGTATATATTATGAAGGTACAATACTTCTTTTCAAAAAAGGTATAAAACCTATTAACAAATTCAAACAAGTCTTGGAAGCTGCCAAAAAAGATTATTTAAAGATAAACAATAAAACAGTTGTTTATGTTAAAAATAGAAATTTAATTTATAAGGCGAGTACGTAGATTAAGCCTTTTTTGAGAAACCGATTTTCGCGTATTCCCAAGCCTACATTTCTCAAATCCTGAGGATACCGGAATGTTTTAGATTAATTTGTAATGTCTAACTTATATTCTCGCATTTTTTGACTGCAAAACCTTTAGAAGACATACTTAAGGCATTATCAAGAATGCAACGGGAAGAAACCGATACAATTGAGACTTCGAAAGGTTTGAGTTGCCTCATTGATATCAGACTGACTGACTAACTATTATTATTAAACCTTCTGGAAAACGATGAGTAAAAAAGACTTAATGATTCATGTATTTAGACGAATATTTTGTAGCTTGATTCAGCAGTTTCTTTTAATTCCTTTTATATGAAGAGTTTTACATTTTCTTATGCTACGTTAGGTGTAATCTTGACTCTTTTAATCATTGGTTTTCTTAGTCGTCCTAACGATATTGCGTGAATCTCTTCTGGAGTACTTGCCATGAAATTCTATTTCAAGCTATTTCTATTTTTATTCTGATATGTTTAGTTATAGTATTCTCAATTTTTCTTTATGTTGCTGACTGTGCTCACTTAAAAGAAAAGGTCTGATACTATTTACATATGTACAAGTACATCGACTTAGTTATAAATAGTCCCAAATTAGTACTATCAGTGATATAAGAGTAAAAGAGCAAAATAAAAAAAATATTATTACTATCATATATAAGAAAACTAATTAAATAATTTCCTTCTGGACAATATAGCGCCGTTGTGATTTTTAGGAAAGTCTTAAGTTTGAATATATGGTAAGGAATGATTGAAAACCATTCTTATGTGAATAATTGGTTCCTTGCTCTAAATGTCACGTTCGGTGAAATAAAATATCTCAGAACAGGTTTGACATCTTCAACTTACGGTTTGGAAAAAAATGCATCTTAAAATGTCAAATCTCTTGTGATATAGATACATAACAAATCTCTACAATCACAATTTTATCGCGAATGTGTTGAGCATTATTGCGATAACCACTTAAACTAAAATCAAATTTTATTACAGCAATTAAGAATGTTTTAATTGTACACTTCGTACAATATTTGCGGTCAAATTAGCAAAAGGTCATGAGCATCAACCCTCAAATTAATTTCTCTAACGATATCTATGTTATGGAGTCGAAACCGTAGCAGCGTACGCGTTAGTTTAGGCACGGACTACGTAAATTTCGCTAATTTTACGCTTTCTGAAACATTGTGTTAACGAGCAGGTACGAACTTGGTGCTAGGATTGCACTTTTAAATTAGAATCGCACCTAAATACGTGACCGGATTGAAAATTAAGCTCTTGTTGCCTTTAAAATTATAATTCCCATGGAAATTATATGTGCCGGGAAAAAGGGTGTTACTAAAAGGAGAGAAAAATTATTCCCTAGACGTTTTCATTCCCTTTTTTTAAGTTAACTGTACGCATATTAAAATGGCAAGCTCCAGAAAACTCATTAAAGAGACATCTGTAATTATAATAAGTAGATTTAGTTATTATTTAAGTCTGCGTAAATGTCTTTAAATAATTTTGTATAATTGGACTTCACATCATGCAGATTAAAGGAACCGAGAACGAATAGCCGTTTCTACTTCTGGGTAGCTTTTAAAAATAAATATTGGTGTTACCAAAACCGTATTAAACAAAAATGTCAAGGTTGGGTTTAAACAATAACTTAGAAACTTTCCATGGATATCCTTAGGACATCTTACATAATTAAAATGTGTCATATGTGCGCCAGCCAATTATTATCATGTGACAATTTGGGTATACCACATTGTAATAGTGTACAAGGTTGGGTAGACATTATGTTGAGTTTAAATTATTGCCGTCAAGTTAGACCAAGCTAATTCTCTCCAAGAGGTAGAATGCCACTGTCTTCAAAGCTTCAAATCGAAATCAAGACACTCGAATAAAACAAAGCAAATCAATCAAGGTTCGCGTACTATTAAAGTAAATTGAATAAGCCAATTCGATTTACATAAAAATAATTATTATTACTCCTACAATTTATTTATAATTTACGTAGGTATCAACGTTATTATTGAAGCTTCTACTATCAAAGAATAATTGAAAACTAAAGGAATTACATTTCGTGTGCTTGTTGTTCCACTGTTCTATCGGCATCCGTGAAACACCTCACCCTCATTTTTATGAAGATTTAAACGCCGAATTTTTAAAATGCAGTTAATAAACAACAAATCCAAAAAAAGTCATCCAGAAATAGTCTGCTGTTACTATCTAGCATGCACTGACAAGATTTCCGCCGAAAAAAGACAAGTGTACTTTTCAGATTTGACGACATTTATAAAAGGCCACTTAGGTGATTTCAAGTTATTTTTATTAAGTAATTACTTTTTCGTATGTTAACTCGTTTAGATTTCTCTCATAATGTACGTAGCAAACTGGTTAAAAAGAGGCAAATTAGTAAATATTGATATGTTGTGAAGAGAGATCAATCATAGACCACATAATTGTTTCAAAAAATCTAAAGAAGACAGTCGGGCACACAAGAATCCAAAGACGCTACAAACTAGGAAGTGACCACTACTTGGTGTGGAAGCTAAAATAGCAATAAGAGAAGAGGATAGACTGAATAGAAAAGCGGGAGAAAGAAGTATGATTCAAATAATAAAATCGCATAGACTAAGAGATTACACCGTAAGAGAAAATTTCGTAGAAAGGGAACTCGAAGACAAATTACAGGAAGTAGAAGAGCTATGGAAGATACTTAAAAAAGCTCTAAAGAAAGTGCAGAAGAAGCCTGAAGAAGAACAACTGAAATAAAAAACAAAAAGCAAACAGCATGTTAGTCAGAAGAGATAAAGCAGAGCATAACAACAAAAAAACAAGCATGGAAAAATTATTTGAACAAACAAACGGCAGAATCTTACGATAATTATAAAAGAGCAAGAAGACAAGCAAAAAAGAAAGTGACTGCGGCAAAAAGAGAAGCATAGGAGAAATTCACTATGATAACGGAAAAAAACTTTGAAAAAACCAGAAATTATTCTATAGAGTGATGAGCAATCTAAGAAAAGAAAAAAGAAATAGAGTCACGTATATAAATGGCAAAAACAACCAAATAATCACAGACGAGAAACGCATTATGGAAAGGTGGAGAGACTACTTCCAACAACTACTGGCGGCGGAGGAAGAAGAAGAACAACCGAAAAGAGACCTCACAGAATAAAGACGCTGCTTATGACGAAGATGATAAGACAATAACAATAGAAGAATTAATGAAGAGCTTGCAGAAACTCAAAGCGGGGAAGGCGCCAGGACATGGTGAAATAACAGTGAAAATGCAAAAATACATGGGAGACAAGGAAAAGGAAATATTTCTACAACTGCAGTAATACTACCAATCCACAAGAAGGGCGATACTAAGGTGTGCAATAATTACAGAGGTATCTCGCTACTAAGCACAGAAAGGAAAATTTATATGAAAGTATTCTGACGGAAAAGCTAAAAAACAAGACAGAAAGTGAACTAATGGAAGAACAGGATGGCTTAGGAACGGACAGAGGAACAACGGATGCAGTATTTGTGATAAAACAACTAGTAGAAAGAACAACAGACACCGGAGGAGAATTAAGCATGTGTGTCATAGACATCAAGAAGGCGTTCGATTCAGTGGATAGAAAACTTACCTAGAAAACGTAGGAAAAGAAACGTCAGTAAAAAGGTGATTGATAACATTAGAAGCTTATATAGATGTACAAAGAACTACGTGAGAGCAACAACAACAGATCAGAGACATTCGATACCAAGGCAGGGGGGACACTGGCGCTATTATAACATTGAACAAATAAGAATCAATCAACGAACTACTCTTCCAAGATGATATTGTGCTAATGGCAAAAAACGAACAAGATCTCCAGTGGAATTTGAAGATATGGGACAAAGAGCTAAAGAAAAAAAAATTATATATTAACGCAGAGACAACCAAAACGATGGTAATAACGAAGACTAAGACACAAATAAAGCTGTATTTGGAAAATGAAAAAAATTGAACAAGTCCCCAAGTTTAAATACTTCGGGATCATATTATCGAAAGATGGAAGGATAGAAGGAGAACTGGAGGAGAGAATGAAAGCTACAACTAGACTCTATTACTAACTGAATAAACACATAAACAATAAAAGAGAACTATTAACAAATACTAAGATAAGAATACATAACGTGTTGTAAACCCCCTACGTTAACATATGGCTCGAAACTATAGACGCTGACAAAAGAACAAAAAAGAAGAATACAGTCAAAAGAAATGAAGAACCCGAGAAGGATTGCGGGACTAAGACTGATAAGTAAGAAATGAGGAAACAAGAAAAAGATTGGGAGTAAAATCGATAGAACAAAAAATAAAAGAAAACGCATTACGCTGGTTTGGATACTTAATGAGAATGGACCCCAAAAGGCTAACAAGGAGAATATGGAAGATGAGAAGGCCGAAAGAAGGGGGGAAGAGGCAGGTCACGACGAAAGTGAAACGACAACATAAGAAAATATTTAGCTGGGATGAAACTAGACTGGAACAAGGCAGAAACACAAGCAAAAGACAGGGTTAATTGAAGAAGACATATAGCAGGCACAAGGCAAGTAGAAACAACATGAGCAACACTAACCTCGATACAGACAATCTTGGTAGAAGAAGTCAAGGATTAATTAAGTAAGTAAGTAAGTTTAATGCTGTTATTTTACTGGTGGCCCGCGGGCCTTATGCGCCCCTTTATGGATGAATTATTTGAATTAATTTTGCACCGCAAACTTATTTTGTATTATACCAAACAATTTCGTTTTCGTTGAAAAATTTATCGGAGGTTGAGTCTGTAGATTTTATTTACGCTTGTTCGTTGATTGCCTAGCCGTCGGCGTCGCTAGAAGCTCGCGAATTGAAAATGCAATCTTGATGCTGCGTCCAAACCTTTGGAAACGTCACCCATTCAAGTGGACAATATTCAGCTGTTATGTATTATGATAAGGTATTGACAGTTTAATGAATTTATTCATTACTTACTTTGTTTGTGTTACATCCTAAAGTGATTCCATTTCTATTAATAAACTCTGTAGGTAAATACTGTAAATGGACATCCAAGGTTTATTTATTAAACTGAAGATTTATTGAGATAGATTGAAAATTGTATAATGTATACATATAGCATGGCTTGAAGTGATCACGAATCCTGACCATCTTATGTAAGTTTTACAGTGCAAATTAGCTGTGCACTTTGTTGTAACTTTGTTTCAGCAAAAGCAATGAAATTAAGTCACTATAATCTCTTAGGGTAAATTTAGAGAGAGTTTGAGTACAGAGTGTCCACTACTATCATAGCATTTGTAATATATACAGAGCGTTCATTGATGCGGAATCTATGAACGTCATGCCCTTGATCTGATTCCTGTCGCCTTACCGAATTGTGACATCTTCAGGAATCACCGGAGTTTTCTTCATTTAGTTTTTGAACTAATTTTAGGGTAAGTTATTTGTGAACCCCATTGCCTGAGATACAGTTAAAATCTAAACTGCATTTAATGTCTTGTAGTTTGGATCCTTTTGTGATCATAGAAGTTTTCCAAGTAAAATAAAATTCGTAGTAGTTTGCAGTTTGGCCACAGGTCCTGGAAATAAATGTGGCACTTACGTAAGTTTTGTTGAACAGCCCTGGATTAATAAATTGATTCAGCATGTACGTGGGTTCATTTGTTATTATCTTGGTTTTGGCATTACTAAAATCATTTTGTCTACTTGGCCAAAATTGGAATTCTCGGTAGTAGGTTTGGATCTACCTCTTTTCACAACAAAGTTTCCAAAAGATCATTATATGTTTGGGTATTGTGCTTGCACACTCTCTCTAAAATGTAAATTTCAAAAGGATGGGATAAAACGTTTGACAATGATCTCTTTCTCTATCTGAGTGTCCAGCTCTTGATGCACAAATCATTTATTGATAGTATATCTCTAATAAAGCCGACAGCTTATAACTTTTTGTTATTCGCTCCTACCTCAAAAGTGATTTGGAAAAATGTCTCAAAATTTGAAACATGCTATATCGCAGTTGTTATTGTAAGCCTCTTTTATCTCAATCTTTGTATTTGCCTTAAGATTTTGAATAAATATCTCTGGGTAGTCATGTTTTGTACAATAGAATTGTATAGCGACTTATGCAGAGATACTGGAAAGAACTTTTAGGATCAGAGAGGCAGTCTGTAAAGAGCTTCTGCTATTTAACTTTTGGGCTTGTTTTTGTCTGTTTTGGAGATTGCTGACTTTTTGATTTAATTGATTTGATGTTGCATGATCAAATCGGAGTCTAGATCTTTCTTTTATTCATTGAAATTAAAGGTATTAAAGCAGTAGCTTTATTATTATTGTTATTATTATTATTGACCCCCAAGAACTGTCCATCACAACTAGATGCACTACAGCGAAATGGCTTGCTGTGCTTTTCCTAATTTGTTCTGTCTTCAATCAAGCAAATCTGCATCTTTCGATAGACAGTATAGGTTTTTCTCGAGTAGAAGCCAAAGTCCTCCGATTTCCCCGGTATTCCCCCGGGTGGCGTATCCTGTTTACCTGCTGTCTCCTGGCAACCTTTGCCAATGCGGGGAAAAGGCTCAGGAGGAGCGCTGGCCATCAATCTGGGTCCCCCCTGCGATGGGAGAGCGCAGGTGTCCAAAGGCCGCCCGTGTACGCCGTTGCCTTGGGGGAGAGTCGCAACTATTTACGCAGGTGTTGATTTTCCTGCTCTCCCGAGGCCGAGGTGTTAGTAGGTCTGACGACCCCGAAGTCCTCTTTTGCCACTATCATTGTTTGCGCTTAGCGGCCGTTACAAAACTCACCCCCTACGAATGTGTGGGTAGGGAGTGTGGCTCTCGAAAGGCATTTGTATGCCGCATCCATCTACCATTTAGCGCGAGTTAAAGGTCTCCTATTGTCACATTGTTCGCTTCTTCACCACCGTCAACGTAATGGATCAGCACCGCCCGCGACAGCCAATGGATATCGAACCATATCCATTGCCCCTGCCGTAGTCTTTAACAATGGCTTTCTTCAACATAATTCCAACTCCAAATGGGAATAACATCAGCTCGGTAGGGGGCAACCAACAACAGCTGATATTGGCTAGATCGAGGTCAATGACCTTTATCAACACTTTGCTTAGATAAGACGCTACAAGGGCTAGTCCATCCACATAACACCATAGCCTTCGCTAGTGAACCGACGCCCGTTTAACATCACCCAACATCAACATTTTCAAGAATTCCAACATTTTAACTCAAGCCACGCCCACGACCACTAAGCACCGCCCACGCCTTAGGTTTCAGACATCCAAATGCCGCTACTCTCTACAACAGCAACATAACATCAACTTGCCTCCAAAACCGGACACCGCCACATTATCACCTATGCTGCCAAGGCCCTCCTCATGCTGCTGCACTACATGTCTAAAACTTGGTCGAATCTACCTTTCCATCCTCCACAGGCTGGCCGGTGGCGATGAACGGGAACGACAAACGGCTTTTACCTTGCGAACCAACAAACCAACATCTGTCCACATATGCTGAAGAAGCTCCAAGAAGCTTAATACGGCCTTCTGCCTTCCGCAGGGAACCAACAGTGACAGTAGAGTAGAGTAGTATTGTCTTTCCATATAGTTTACAGTACACATCACCACCTAACAGTTTCATGTTTTGAAGATGATTTCTCACAGTGGTTCTTAGATGATTATTAAAAAGCTCCTCAACTTTCTTCTTTGACGAACTATCTATAAATTTATTTCTTTGCCTTTTCTGGAACAATCAGCTCACATCTTTGCTGTTTGTTGATTCATGAGTTTAAATATCTTTTTAGACAACACATTGGTCTCACAAACACTATGCCCTGATATCCAAACCAGTTTAATTATACTATGATTTGATAGAAAACACAAATTTCGATGTCAATTTGGTCCCCTGAAGAAACTTTAGTTCTGTTAGACTATCTGTCGAATGTAATTTTGATTGTCGATATTGTTTCTTTTTTGGTTTCTATTTATGCACCTTAATATTGCATCTTTGTATCAATGATAATCTAAAGATTTCTGTTCAGGTGTCTTATTAAGGTCATATAAAAGACCTTCTTTTAATTGAACAATAGACTGAGTCTGTCAATATCAGGTTGTCTGAGTTTTCTACCTGAAACAGTGGCAGAGTTCCATCTTCAGTTTTATACCATAGAATGCTGCTCCTTTGACGTCCAAAGTCTTTGATCCGTCTGTAAACCTAATCAGCCTATCAGATAGTTGGTTCAGTGTTGCTCCTCATTTTTGTATCAATAATAATCTAAAGACTTCTGTTCAGGTGTCTTATTAAGGTCATATCAAAGACCTTCTTTTAATTGAACAATAGACTGAGTCTGTCAATATCAGGTTGTCTGAGTTTTCAAGCAAGGACCTTCTTCTTTTGGTTTGTATAAAAAAATCGTATCCAGCAAGATTTTTATTGTAACTGTATTGTTTATCCTCATGGTTTCTATTATGTCCAAACAAGCCTATCTCTGAATCTTGGCTAGTTTGATCTTGGTGTCTATTTCTTGTAGCATTTTGGGTTACACATACCATACTAGGCCTGTGTTTTGCCATACATTCGTAATTTCGTTTTTTCTAGTCTGGCAATGTGTTGGTTTCAAGTTAGTACTGTCATATTCTAATGATTTAATATATTTTGACTAAAAGTGACTTATTTTCAAAATGAGAATACCACGGTCAGCTCGTTCTAACTAATAATAGCGACAATCAATTCACTAATTACACTCACCTTTATCCCATAATTCGATTCTTCATAAATTATTGATATGTAACTCCAACCCATAAGACGTACAATGTCAACCATAGCTTTCACTTGATAATGATCAGATGGAATGGTTCTTGTGAAGTATTCAAATCGTTGTTTATTACTGAGTTCTGGACTTGTAGAGAAGAACGAAACCTGAAACAACAAATAATTTTTTTTTATTTATTTGTTTACAGAGTGGTTTTCCACAATTAACACCATTTTACATAATTGTATTTTACGATTTGGAAAACAAATCTAAGAGACAACTTCGAGTAGTAGCAAATTCATATTCAAAGACTTAACAAGTAATAAAAACAGAAAACAAGGAGGTAAACAAACGTTTCCGACAAAATTAATGAAAAGATGCATCATTTCGGTTAATTTTCACAATAAAAGTGAGGTGGTATTAAGCGAGAACGTCGGCAAAAGTCTTTTGTGGGGAATAAATTAAGAAAACCCGATTCTGAAAAGCGGCAACTTTAGTCGCCTAATCTGATTATTTTTAATTGGTTTTTATTAACACGGCGGAGGTAGGTAATTAAGAAACCGCTAAAATGTACAAAGTTCTGAATACAATATTTTTCAAGGTTACACTGTCAGCGCTTTCTTGCTCTGTTAACACTTCCTGGAGAACTTGGAGATGCTTTCTAATAACATAGTACGTGCCTTGAATGCTTCGTACGCTTTTTATTTAAGAAAAGAACAACTTCTTTCCCTATTGTTATTTTTTGTTCCTTTCAGATTTAAGATTTCTAGAGAAACTCATATTTGAATCACCTCTACAATAGCATACGCCTGATATTGCTTTAAAAATATTTTCATAAAATGCCTAATCTTCTACTGAAAGTATTTATATTAAAAACGTTATAAATTTCTGATATCTTGTCCATAAAGTTTAGCCAAATAGGCCGTTTTTTTATAAATGTGGAAAATATGTATCCCATCTCGGGGAGAAAATAATAAAATTAATAAAAAAACAAAATTAAATACCCTCATATTTACATGCATATTTTCATCAAAAAATTCCAAACACCAGAACTTATTTCAGAGACTAAAGTATCCGTTTTAAAAAATTTGAAAGGTTTATCGATAAACGGATAGATAAAATTTGGTAAAACATCTATTTTCCGCTTAGAAAACGTTTGAACCCAGCTCAGAATTTACGACAGGTTCCGGTATAACCTGGATGAAATTACAATTTTTACTTTGTGAAGCTCGTAGCTGTTTTTTTGTATAAGAAGGGTGTCGTAAAATCTGCAACCCTGAAGTGGAAGTAAAGCGTTGGGGAGACACTCTAGACTTAAGATAATCAGATATTATAGCTCAAGGGTTTTCTTCAACCGATTCGGTCCTACGTTGCGTAAATTCCTTGAGTGACTTCTCTCTTTTTTTGTAAAATTGTGTTTATTTTCTTATCGCACAAAAGAAGCCTTGCGCTTTTCTTTGTTTACGTTTAATAACAAATCTGGAGAAAGAACGCAACTGCAGGGTAGATATGCCAGTATGACGTGAAATATATAAAAGGAAATCAACTTAGATTTTCAATTTGGCAGAAAATATTGAATTTTATAGTATAAAGGTCAAAGAATAAGTTAAAATTGAAAACATTCTCTTCAAAAAAGAAATAGCAACTTAGACTTCTTTGGTGGAGTTTTTTCTATTAGCTCAATTTTGAAGAAAAACCTAAAAATATAAGAAAAAAAAAGGCTTTGAAAGAAACCCATTCTAATACCTCTTTCATGAATATGTATGTAGAAGGAAATAATACGTGATAGTTATGCAAGTTCCAAAGAACTTTTAAGTATTGTATGCCCCGCAGGCCCTACAAGCGTGTGAATCGAGACGATGTGGTAGAGTACGAGAACATACGAGACTTGTTGAAGTTAACTCATAATTGTTTAATACCAAATAACAAAAAAGATGAAAGATGGAGCTTCGCTTAAATTAAACTTTTGTTCCGGATGGAACATCCACCTTATCCAAGAAATCTGCTTAGACGGGATTCCTGTTTTTGCTTTCAGTGTTGTGTGTATAAAGTTTTCAAATACAAAAAAAGATTTTGATAGAATTTGGTTCAAGATTCTAATAAGACCAAAACAGGAAATCTGTTTTCTTTCTCTTAACCGATTTTTTGCCAATTTGGCGGTTTATGTTGGGAGTATTGTCTTACCAAAGAATATGCGATTAGTTTGTTCTCACGACTGAAAATGATTTTTCCACTGTTTATTATTTAATTGACTTTGGTCCATCTTTTTATGGAAAGACGGTCGAGCTTATTTTTCTAAATTAGGTTTTTTGAGAATTCTTAAGTCTCTACTGCACTTTCTGAATATATTGTTGTTAATATGGCAAATTGTTATTTGGGTAATAAGCTTGACTCTCTCAATTTGAAAATTTTGTGGGTAGAATCGGTGTCTAAATTCTTTATCTGCACCTTCTGGAAGTTTCCTTTTTATCGTAATTAGCAATGATTACATTTTTGCTGAACTAACCGTGACTGATCTGTTTCTATCAAAGACGAATAAAAGATATTTGTATTATTGAGCAATTTTGTCTCAACCTATTCTGACTAATTAGACAATTGGCACATTTAATGCTATAGTGAGAGAGATAGTTCTGGAATTTGTTTAGGCAATACCAAACCAGCTTTCAAAGTTATACTTTCGAAACACCCTGCAGTGCAGAATAAAATGCTTAGTTAATGCATTTATATACTGTCATATTCTTTCAAGCAATCATTGAGAGCTCGCTCTAGCAAACAAAGCGACGTTAGATCTGTGAGTTATATCCCACGTTTTCACCACTAAATAACTTACCAGACGTATTGTTTGTTTCTATTTTCGTATAATATAAGATGAAAGTCATATGGCCATGACAATTGAAAGTAATTTTTGTTGTAAGGCTTGCGATCCAGACAAAAAAATTATGTATATAAATTTACTTTCATTTTTCTTTTAAAACCGAAATCTGAATAATAACTTTTAATGAAGATCAGAATTTTCCTTTTGTTAAAGTTACTCACCAGGGACGAATACAGTGTAATACAATGACCGCTACGTTACTAAATACTGTCTATTTAATAATTTACAATTCAGATTCAGTTTTACACCGTACTACAAACAGTTGTAAGATTAATGTGTTGACTCTTAGGATTATTTTCTCGAAGCCTCAATTTATGAAAGTCGTCTCAACAATTCGGTCCAGGTATTTCGCTTTCTTTATTTAGTCTAGATGAAATATTAACTTGAATCGTAATTTTTTATACCTACATAATGCTTGAAGATAACAAACCTACTAAAAGATTAATTTAATAATATAGACACATCTGTACACCTTCTCTACCTATTACAGGAAGTTCATACACTTGTTTGTAGCATGAGCTGCTTTTCCGTTTATGTTCAAACAATGCAAATATTAACTTCAATTTTACATGAGTATGAAGGGACTCTTCAAGTGCGTCATTAGTCTGTATGTAAAGCGAGTTTAAACAAATAATAGAATGATGAAATTACGAAATTGATTGATAAGCTAGAGTTTCAGAATTATGAAGAATCGGTGTTGGAATACACGAAAATAGACGGAATTTCCAAAAGAAGATGCTGGTCAGAGACTGCAGACTATACATGTCTAAATTGCTGTTAAGACCAGTTAGCCGGTAATAAATATTCTGCTACTCCGGATTACTTAAGGGATACTACCAAATTTTTAGTGATTTAGAGTGTAAGCATTTGATGTCGTTTGTTACCATGGAGGATTAGTACGAACGTTATCAAGTTATAACCATTTTAGGCTATTATTAGGTTATCTCTTGTGAAAAGAAAAACGTCAATACATTAGTTTCTATTAATGGAAAGCTTTAACACAATCACAGGACAGGACAGAGGAAGTAGCTGTTCGACTGAATGCAGAAGTTCATCGCTATTGCTGACTGTTCTGCATACACCACTCTCTTCATGTCCTAAGAGATAGTAGTCAAGAGGACTGACACCATGTGACTGCAATTGCCAAGGAACTGTATCTCCTCTTTCAAGTTTTGCTCATACTTAATTATAGCATAAAATGGTCGTAACTTTGTAACGATTTGTTTTCGGACATAAGTTCACCAGAAATTTTGACTTAAAATGACCTAGCCAACACGTGTTTAAGCTAAAACCATCTGGTCACAGGACACCCTGTATAATGTATGAGGCTTGTTAATTTGAGGCTATGAAATTTGTATCAGGCTTCTCTCTAATTGCAGGCACTTCCGAGTTAGTTAACAAATGTGGTTAATTCTCATATAATGAAAATGGGGAAGATTTCCAAGAGATGAAGAAAAGTGAAACGTATACAGTCTTTACCAAATAAAAATGTTTTCTGCTAGCTACCTGACAAGAAATGTTTTTGGAAGATTTCTGCTCAATATGAGATTAAAGAGAAGTTCTTCTCGTGATTCCAGAAGCCAAAGTTGAATAAACACACTACCAACATTTGTTTCTTTTCTAAGGATTTACATAGGGTGCACCCAGTAAAATGCAGAAGCCCAATTCTGACGTTTCTTCCCCTTCTTCGCTCGAGCATCGAGAATCTTTTTTATTTTCTTTTATCCTGATTTCTTTTCCCTCCTCTTGACGGACTGTACGCTCGTTTGGTTGGTGGCCGGAGAATCTACAGGTTCATCAGGTTTATGGACGACTCTTGATGAGTGCTTCGACCATGTGTCTTCTTCTTGTGTTCTCCCCATTAATTGTCCCTTTTCTTCTTTTCCGAGGCTCTTTCCTCTAGACCTGTTTCGTCCAACAGTGGTGGTTTGTTTTCCGTGAATTGTTAAGGACCGATTTGTAAGGTGATCAGGTCCGCTTCCCTTGTCTCTTGGACGCCCAGATCATCGGTGTTTAGGCATCACGACTGGGTTTGTTATTACTGGACGTTTATCGTTATTGTTTTTGATGGTTTGGTGAGGTTGGGTCTGTAGAGAATTAGAAGTGGTTTTTGTGCCTCTTTTCTCTATTCTTTTTATAATTTTGCTTTCTTTTGACGATTATTCACAGCCAGCCCCCCGGGGCGCGGTAGGCTTCACTGACCCACCCCGGTTAACTTTCTTGTTCAAGGTGACCGCTGCGTGGTCTTGGTTTCAGGGTGACTCTTAAATCGGCCCTGTGGTGTCTCAAAATTTTGTGGGTGGTGATTTTGACCTTGATACAACAGTATCTTTCCTTGGGATTTTATTTGGGTTATTTTGGTTTGTATTTTTAGTAGTTCGTTGTCTTGCCTAAGAGGCTTGCAAGACAACCCTCTTCAAGATAGGTGAGTGTTAAGATCTTTATATTTACAACGTCAAACGTACGTTCCCGCAATAATTACTTCACGTTGAGTTGTGTGGTGACCTCTATTAAGAAATAGGGTTGTGGAGAGTAGTTGCCTTCGCAGTGTAGCAATCTGCATAATTTAGTTATTGTATAAGTCGCATCAGCGCGCGTGGCGTGCAGATCAAGGGGTGGCCAACGTCATTAAGGGCAGTAAGATCCTGGGCAATGCGTAAGAGAGTTGTAGAATCCTGGTGGGGCCGTTTTGTTAGGCATTTTTCCTGGAATTCAGTGTTGGTGAGCTATTAAGTTTATCACATTTTCTTGGAGTCTATTTTAAGTATATCAGTGTAGAGCTGCATCTCGAAAAGAGGCCACCTTTTTGAACACATTGTTTGGAAGCTGGAAGTGTCCTTCGCCTTTAAAGCGGAAATGTATAGTAGAAATTCGTCATCATTATCGCTGCGTGGAACGGCCAGTCCTCGGAGTTTTAAGTAAATGAATATGCAGTTGCCCATGTAAACAAAGGTTTGGATTATCACAGCTATCGAAAGGTTAGTTAAACACCAATCATAGCAGTGTTTAAGTTCGTTTGGCTTAAGTAAACAAAGTGCATTCAAAGCTTGTCCAGTGGAAAAGCAATGAGATTTTTCCTTGGCAGTAATGTAACTATATAACGACTATTTTTAGTATAATCATTGTGGTTTTGTGTTCGTTCTAGTTCATCATTTGTCTCAACGAACAATAAATTTATAATTCAGTAAAGTGAAATGTTAATTTGTAATGCGGACAAGTTTTATTTTAGCCATAACTATTTTGCTTGTCTTTAATCTGTACGTATGAATGAATTTATTGTCGAGTCTTGTTAAATAGAATCAGATATTTTAAATATGTTAAATGCGGCCCTAAGCTATTAATAAGACGTTGACGGGGTCCACGTATTTGCTTGCGTTCAGGGATTCCCCTCGAGGTCGCTGGTCAGAATTCTGGGCAGTAAAATTTAATAAGATCATTGACGTCGTTTTATAAGTTTTATGTATTTTGTGTAATCACCTGTCTTATTTGCTTTGTTTTCTTTTTTTTTGTCTTCTATGTAGCGTGTAAGTAAGTTTGAAAAGACAGCACTTTTATTGTACTTGTATGCACTGGTTTAAGTGGAAATGTTGAAGTCGCCCAAGCTCTTTATTAATTTGATTCAGTTATACTAAATTTTAACTAGTAAAGAATATACCGGGTGACTCAAAAGACCTTGATATACTAAGTGATCCAAAAAAAAGACTTGATGATTTGATTTAAGTATTCCAATTTTAATTATAGAAACATATATACAAGGTGACTTGGAAATAGCCCCGCATAGGGCGGTTGAATGCCTTGAGTTTTTGTTTCAGAAAGCTTTAGTAAGTATTTGTGAAGCCGTTGCCGATTTAAGAGGGACTATGGTCCTTTTGAACCTTGTTATCTGGCTGAATCCATAGTGGCGCCTTCCAATAGTACCGATTTTGAGATATTTTAGTGATAAAAAATTGTTTGCTAGTCTAGGTATCAGCGAACTTAGTTATTCGTGCCGTTTAGTCTGTGTCTTAAAGTTCATCTTGGCAAGTAACAAGATGTCTGATATCAGCTTAAGGGTTGTTTCGATCGTGCTGTACCGTTCTAATGCACTTACTCTGTCGTCAGTGCATTGTGCAAAGAAAAAATCGTGCAATAAAGCAAGAGATGCAAAATGTAGTTTAGAGGTGCAGACATTGTCGCCTAGACCGATCAGGCCTTAGACTCGCAGGTATCTTAGCTTCCTTACAATATTTTCAGTATGGAAGTGATGTACTATTTAGACAATTAGCAAAATCAGGTTGTACACAACGAAAAACCTACAGACTTTACGTCAAAAACACAGCTAATTATATTACTGTACAGGGTGATCATTTTAAAACTTCCCACTTTGCATAACACTTAAATTAGTACAATTATCAAAACTCGCTGAAGCGCGTTGCTTTTGTTTTGGAGGGGGACATTTAATAACCTACTCTAGACAGTTGGGAAACTTCCGCCCTCCCCCCAGCCATCCCCCCCCAAAATTTTAAATGGCACTACCCCATGAGTGATATATCACTTTAAAGGGTATAAGATTTTCAATCTTTTACACTAAAGAAAATTAAAATCGGCCCAGCCGTTCGTGAACTACAGATAAAAATGTATTTAATTTAATCAATACGTTAAATGTCCCCCTCCAAAACAAAAACAACGCATTTCAGCGACTTTTGATAATTTTACTAATTAAAAAGTTATTTAAGGTGAGAAGTTTTAAAATGACCAACCTGTATATACGCTGAATGAATCAAACTACGTTTCTGTGTAATGCTGGCAATCGTTTCAACTAAAACTTTGATGTACAATTTAAAGAATTTAAGAATGTTTTGCGCAATTCGCTTGTATGAATTTCTGACCTTCCAAACAGAACACGAAAAGTTGCAGAGCAGCAACAAGAAGTTATATAAAAGTAAATTAAGTTTCATTTATCAGGATCTAACAGTCTGCTTTTTAAGTCACAACAATTTGTATTCAGCAACAATAAAGTTATCAGTCTGTTAGAATCTGCCATCGGGATTATTCCATTTTAGCTTGAAAGAGCTAAGACAATCTTAAAATAAAGTTTGGATAGTTTAGTTTCTGCGAGAACTCGTTGCAAAAGAGTTATTGAAAAACGTAAAAAAATGAGCTAGAATCACAGTTAGTTTACATAAAATTACATATAGTCCAGTCAATGAATACCCAAAAGGGGGTTGTAAAGGACATATTTTTTTGCCTCACATTTTTCGTCAAAACTGTCCTTCTACCTCCTCAGCCTTATGTTTTGCAAAAAGGTCGTCAGAAGAGAAGTTGTAAAGCATTAAATCTGCTTCAAGAATACATATATATTTACTAATTTGTCTTCAATAGGTCCGAAGTTACAGCAATTTGAAGATTTCGGATGAATTTCGTAATTTCTCAAGAAAAGTCAATGAATGCCCAAATTGAACAATTAATTATTTAATTATTAATTTTGAAATTTGAAAACCCGGGAAAAATTTGAAGGGTTTAAGAAGAAATTTTTAAGGCAATTTAAAAAAATTAAAAACCTTTTATTAAAATAAAACACATCACAATAAATTTAATAAACATTTTCATAAAAATTACAAAAAAAATTAATTTGATATTTCCCAGAAAGGTACGATGAAAACAACTCATCTTGGCCTGGCTCTCTTGGAACGAGAGGGTCCGGAATCTGCCTCCAACTCCAAAACTAATGGCAGCAGGAATTGTAAATCTCCATCGTCGTCTTCATCCGTTTCCTGAACATCAGATTCAGTGCCCACAGAGGATGTTGGGAGGGGTTTATCTTCGTCATTATCCTCTTTCATTAAAACGGACACTCCGTTTAAACAAGTCCCCAGGCAGTTGTAACATAAAGGGGAACAATTCATGGAAAATTTTTTGCAGCTACATCTGGCATTGCTGCAATATTTAGTAAATTTGCAAAAAATCAAGTCCAAAATTTCTTTTGGCGCTGCTGGGTCTTTGGTCAGCATCGGAGCTAGATAGTTTACCTTGTGCTCTCAACTCCACAACTCTGGGGATAGTTGGTTTCCCAATCAGAGCTGCACTTGGTGAAGTGTGCAAAATGAATACTCTTTTGTTGCTCCCTCGCTTTGTGAAAGTGATGAGAGATCTAGTTTGATATTTGCTGCGGATTTCAAAAAGGAATGGTATCGGTAGGTATTGACGGAGCTCTCTTTTGCTGTGGCACCGTACTATTTTAGTATGCATAATCGTGCAGCTTTTTCAACATCAGCATGGAGGAGAGCTTGTAGATCACTTTGGCTGCTCTGCGAACATCAGGATGTTTTTGGTAAAGTATTATAAAACCAAGTCTTGCGAATGTTGCAGATGTTGAGTCGCACCCAGTAAAAGCATGTAGAAACAGAATTTGTTTCAGTACCAGCTGTTGCATTTGATGGGTAGAGTAAACATGGGTTTGAACTTATCCTTATAAAATATTGCAGTCAGGTGGAGTATTTGCAGTAAGCATCACTGCCAGGTCGACATCTTACCCAATGACAGCTACACTGGATGTTTCTGTTATTGACTGTTCAATAGCAGTGCTTACAATCAGCACGTCAGCATCGTCTAATGCTTCTTGCGTTGTGATACCGTTTTCTGAAGTTTAGACCTCAGTAGGCTGATCTGTCTATCTTTATTTTGCTGATTGGGAAGGAATAATACTTGATTCACTGTAATTTTGGTGTCCAGTGTTGTTCGGTGAATTGTTATATTCATTGTAGGGTGACTTTTTAAAAACCAAAAATTCGAAGAAGATTTACTTTTAGGAATGTGACGGCATACTAAACCTTCCGAGAAAGGTTTTTGCTTTTAATCTTTTTCAAACGTATACCTAAATTTTCTTAGAAATATTTTTAAACACTTATGTATTTTGAATTTTTGTAGAAAGTTTAAGAATTTTGTTTACTGTCTAATTCTTAGAGTATCTAACACAAAACTTCTTTTATTAGAAGTTTTCAGAAAATCATAATTGTAGTTTTTCTACGAACCCCGCTTTTTGCATGACTTGTATTATATAAAGCTTGTAAACATTTTACAGACCCTCTTTTAGTGTTTGAATCTCAGCCGAACATCAGCTCACATCAGTTAATCACGGTTCAACAGCAATTGTAACAACTTGTTAACTTGTATATAAACTTTAATAAATAACTTTTAGTATCTTTGCCTCCTAACTACCCCCAAAACATTCCTAAAGAGAAATATTCTCCCTCCTTTCATGTGCCGTACAACCTCATCGTCGACTGGACTAATAAACAAGTTTATTAGACAAGTTCTACAGAACGGGTACCAAAGAAACAAAATCTAAGAGGGGGCACTATTAAATGAATTTCCATAGCTGAGGGTAACAAGCAACTATAAATACGAGATTGGATCTGGATAGAAACGCTTTAGTAGGCATCTCTACAGGTAATACTACAGACGCGAACTTAGAATTATTAGCGCCAGCCGTAAGAAAAGGGGCGAAAGAGTAACAGCTAAACATGAATGAGAAACAGTTTTATTATAGGCCTGTAAGAGCTAACAAAAAATTAACCAAATCCTAATATGTTATTTTGTCTAAGTCTCAGATTTACCATCAGATCTCTTTGCAATACGTCCTAAAGGAATGAAAACAAATAACGAAAAACATTTAATTCAGCTCTAGCTGCAGGACGATCTGGAAATGAAGAGAAAATGTTTTGATATTGAAATAGAGGTTAAAAAAGCTCACATGCAGCATGAAAATAATGGAATGACGTGTAGACAGAACGAGAATAAATAAATCGTCAACAATAATATTTCAGAGTTTGCAAAAGACAATGGACGTAGCAATAAAGATGATGCAAAAACTGATAGTAATAAACAAATAAAAACATTTTAAATGGTCATCCAAAAAAAAAAATATTATTACAAGAGCTCGCTTTAAAAGTATATCAACGGCGTACTTTAATTTCATAATTGTTAAATCAAAAAGTTGAATAATTCTTCCAAATCCATATTCCACGTTAAAACGTAATGCAGATATATCACGATTGAGCTCTCTTTACTGTAGAATTAGAGGATTATAAACCAATTTGCAAATCCCGGATCACCATATAAAACAAACCATGTACCATCCTGCTGAGCAAATTTATCTTCCAATTCTTGCTGAATCATGCCTCCTTCTATCGACAAGCGACTAATCATTTCGTTTGAAAACATAATCGATTGGTATTTAAAAACATGTTTTTATACCTGCTATATAATAAATTAATCATCGTCGATTCTACATACTTTGGACTAAATACAGTTGATGATGCGGTACCGTCAATAAATTCCACAATATTGGGATAAGCACAACCTAAAGCATTAATTATATCAGCAAACCTTTGCAGGTTATATGTAGTCAGCTAGTCAGAAACCACAAGACGATAAAATCTATCGTGTATCAACATAAACCTGCAAATTCTCTTCCATTCTCTAACGTGCAAACCGAAGGAATCCAAGCGTAGTGTAAAGATATATCATTTCGTCCTTGGTAAAACGGAAGTTCTTTTTGCATTCAAAATTGCTTGTTCTTTATGACAGGATTTTCGTGCTAAGGACTTTCTTATGATTTTATAAAACGCCTTATAATCATTAATCATCCTTCCCATCAGGATACCTTTTTACCAAAACTGCATCCACGACGGAACGCACCATGGCAGAAAACAAGAAGCTCCCACCAATATAACAGATGCGCATACAGGTGCAGACCAATCGTCCTCACACCATCAAGATGACATGGCTGCTTGTGGGATCAACACGATGCAGTGATCTCGTGCGCTGCAAAGTACCCTCTCGTAGCTGTGTCAAGTCATCCTAGTAAGACCGAAGATTTACGCCCCTCTGATTTGCCGCTAAAGAAGATTCAATAACCAACGACCGCTACAGTAAACAAGAAAGCAGAGCTCACAAATCCTCGACTTTGGCGAGGGATGAATCCGCATTAAAGTTCGCACAAGAATTGATATAACATACGGATCCGCCTAAAGGACTTTTCGAGAAAAGAAAAAAAAAACAAATCGTCGCACAAGCAGAGCAGCTCATCAGAAGCTGTGCCAGGAGCAAGTAACGTCCGCTGAAAAAACGCATCATAGCCTATGTAGCCAATCGGCCACAGGATTATTAGTAACCAATTCACTGAAGAACGTATTAAAGTCATTTCATCAGAAGAAGCAGTTCCACAATACATAACTAAGCCTTAGTACCAGTTTACGCCCAGGACTAAAAAAGTTTAACCAAGGATGTTAAGTCCGCTATCCGTCCGGTATCATGGCATTAAATTCAAATTCGCTAGAGGATTTACATTACATTAAACAGAGATCTCGCAATACTACTTCAAGTAATACAAGTCATCGCAGCCGAGCCCGAACGACTTTATAAATGATTTATGCCCCTTTGCGAAGTCTCGGAGCGTAAACACGTTTAATTCAAGAAAGTATAAGAATAAACGTGGAAGAATCATCAGCATACAATGGATCTAGAAGTCATCCAACTTCCAATCAACCGGTCGAGGGAGTCCAACTACAAAAGAAGAAACTACCATAAACATTAATCAATTTATAAATTAAATTTCAGGCTTCATGACGGAAAAAGATAATATCAAGCAGTTAATCACATCACAACAATCTTTGGAGTCACCAAGTTTCAACATATAAATTATCTCAAAACCAAATTCAATTATTTTCTCCTTTAAATACTTTGTCTAAGGACTCGATACTATTCAATTATTAATTGCATTCAAGTTTTCAATCAACAAGCATTAACTTTTACAATTTTCAAAAATGGAAAGTCTGTTAAATAACATCTATTTATGTACCTGTTTCACAGGCTCCAGAAATCCCAAACTTTAAAAAACCTTCTGGAGACGCCAATATGTTTAATTTTGAAAATTGAACAGATTCATGCCACAAACTTTGTTACGTTTATTTCTTTATGAACCTAACATGGGTCCTTATCCTCACTAACTTCGGTTATCTTCACCGGTTGTCATTTACTAACTTTAATCTATTTCACCGTTCTTATAAAAATCCTTACGAAAATATATACTTTTAAACCACCTTATATATAATTGAAATAAAATTTTTAATAAATTTGCTGGTATTAAATTTATGTTGCACATGGGAATTTTCTTTGTATTAAAAATCTTATGAATTATTTCGTTGTAATTACTCTGGGATGACCAGGATTGATCTTATTTTGTTATCTATAGTTATCTCTAGTTGCCAGATGTAT
>VTPC01001544.1:75097-94580 GCA_011009095.1 Ignelater luminosus
TCCGCATTAAAGTTCGCACAAGAATTGATATAACATACGGATCCGCCTAAAGGACTTTTCGAGAAAAGAAAAAGAAACAAATCGTCGCACAAGCAGAGCAGCTCATCAGAAGCTGTGCCAGGAGCAAGTAACGTCCGTTGAAAAAACGCATCATAGCCTATGTAGCCAATCCACCACAGGATTATTAGTAACCAATTCAATGAAGAACGTATTAAAGTCATTTCATCGGAAGAAGCAGTTCCACAATACATAACTAAGCCTTAGTATCAGTTTACGCCCAGGACTAAAAAAGGTTAACTAAGGATATTAAGTCCGGTATCATGGCATTAAATTCAAATTCGCTAGAGGATTTACATTATATTAAACAGAGATCTCGCAAAACTACTTCAAGTAATACAAGTCATCGCAGCCGAGCCCGAACAACTTTATAAATGATTTATGCCCCTTTGCGGAGTCTCGGAGCGTAAACACGTTTAATTCAAGAAAGACACAAGTATAAGAATAAACGTGGAAGAATCATCAGCATACAATGGGTCTAGAAGTCATCCAACTTCCAATCAACCGGTCGAGGGAGTTCAACTACAAAAGAAGAAACTACCATAAACATTAATCAATTTATAAATTAAATTTCAGGCTTCATGACGGAAGAAGAAGCTAAATAATATCAAGCAGTTAATCACATTACAAAAATCTTTGGAGTCACCAAGTTTCAACTTATAAATTATCTCAAAACCAAATTCAATTACTTTCTCCTTTAAATACTTTGTCTAAGGACTCTATACTATTCAATTATTAATTGCATTCAAGTCTTCAATCAACAAGCATTAACTTTTACAATTTTCAAAAATGGAAAGTTTGTTAAATAACAACTATGTACCTGTTTCACAGGCTCCAGAAATCCCAAACTTTAAAAAACCTTCTGGAAACGCCAATATGTTTAATTTTGAAAATTGAACAGATTCATGCCACCATATTTTAAATAATTTCTAAGAAGTCTCGTTTCAAATCATAAAGAATTTAATTTCTACAACAGAACCAATGTACGACACACATTTTTTCTTTGCAAAATATTTTTGGAGACGCCAGTTTGTGTAATCTTGAAATTAACCATTTTCATTCCGAAATCAAACAGGGTCTCCTTTCTAAAGAAAGTCGTCCCAGTTTTCAGTTTTTCCTATAACATTTAAACTACGAATCCTAATTCAAATAAATAAAAATGTTCCTAGGGCATTGTATCACATTTTATAAAAAAAGAAATGTTACAATTACTGGCTAAAGCAATATGAAAAGGAGTATTAGGTTATTTTCTGTAATTACAATATGTAAGCAAACAAACTTTGTTACGTTCATTTTTTTATGAACCTAACATGTGTCCTTATCCTCACTAACTCCGGTTATCTTCACCGGTTGTCATTTACTAACTTTAATCTATTTCACCGTTCTTATAAAAATTCTTACGAAAATATATACTTTTAGACCACCTTATATATCATTGAAATGAAATTTCTAATAAATTTGCTGGTATTAAATTTATCTTGCACATGGGAATTTTCTTCGTATTAAAAATATTATGAATTATTTCGTTGTAATTACTCTGGGATGACCAGGATTGATCTTATTTTGTTATCTATAGTTATCTCTAGTTGCCAGATGTATTTTAAGCAACTTCTTTTGCTTTTGTAGAATTAATTTCTGCTTGTTTGTACGATTTCTTTCGTTTAATAGTTCTGCTTGACATTTATTTATTTTCAGCTATTTAACCGAGATTATCTTTTATCTTTTCGTCAGCTATTGAGGTAACTCTTAGATTCAGGTTTGATGATATCGGTTTTGGTTAATTTAGGGCTATTTGCAGGCGAATTTTTCTGAGATTTTGATACAGTAGCCTTCTCTCTAATTTCCTTATTTACTTATTAGGTTTTAAACCAATTTTCGGTATGTCTTATTAGTGTTTCTATTGTTTTCATTGATATATTGCCGTTATCTTATAGGAATGCGTGTTAGCTGGAGATTATTTTTCCGAAGGTTAGAGTTTTCTTTGTAATTTTTGGACCAATCCTCAGTCGCCAAATATTCCTTTGGGGTCTTCTGACTGAAATTTTGAATAGTCATTGGTTGGAGATTGTGCATCTGCCGGCAGAATCTCACTTCGAATTGAGACGGGGGTCAGTTTTTGAAACTCGTCTTGTGGGAGACTGACGTGCTGTTCAGTGTCCATTGTACGGTTCTGACCGTTTATTTTATTTTCCCCATTTTGTGGGGAAGTGATTAGTTTTTTCGTGGATTTTATTAAGAAGCTTCAAATACACTGAAGGTATGTTGATCTGTCTCATTTTCTTTTTTTACTCTATTCTCACTGTTTGCGTATCCTCCATAGCTTCTTTGGGGGGAGCCCGCAGTGCCCTCTGTTTGTTTGGGAAAGTCGCCGTCCCTTGGAGTGAACCGGTAGCTTCCTTAAGAGGATCAGCTTGCTGGAGGTGTCAGCGCTCTTTTCTCGGACCGTGGATCGCCTGAACAAACCTTGTTTACCTGTATTTTTCCCTTCAGGACCATTTAGTCATTAGAATTGAGTCACCTGTAGTTTAGTGAATTACAATTTTTTTCATTTGTCTTGTTAAACTGTTTCACTTTAAATATGGTATTTAATTTTTTGCTTTACGATTGATTTCGGCGCTCTGAAAAGTTTCGAGTTAATTTTTAAAGTTTTGAAAACTTCATTTCATCAAAAGATTGTGCGAATAAAAATTAATTTTCATATTTCTTTAACCGTATTTGTAAATAGAAATTTGTTGTTTTAATGCTTTCATCAATGATAGGTCACAAATATAAGAACAGTTTTGTGTGTTTTGAATTCCGTTTCAAGTTATGAAGAAACAATTGTTTTACGGTTTGATATAGCGCTATCTCAGCGGAATCTTCATTTCAAGTAAGTTTATTATATTTTTTTGTTTTGATATTGTGTTTCTGTCGCACATATTTTATTGTAATTTCAACTAACTTGTTTAATGTTTTGAGAATTTAAAATTTTATTGATTGCTTATACAATTTAATTATATTAAATAGTATTCTAAATTTTATTAGGCTACAATTTTTCACGAAGTTAAAGTATCATTTTTTTAATTTTTCTTAATAGTATTAAATTATCTTAATAATTGGCGCACATTTATTTGCTAATTTTTTATTTAGGCTTGGATTTGCTATTATGTAGTATTTATTTCAAGATCCTAATTGTAGATTCTATACTAAATAATTTCATGATATATTTTGATGATCTTCTTGGTGACATAATATATGATATATCTATGTACATATTTTTGTGAATTGACATCAATAGAATTGCATAACATTTATTGTTTTGTCTAGTTATTTGACCTGCCCTCTTATTCGCCCACGATCCAAGGCCCCGACTGCAGTTAGCTGGGCAGACCATAAGAAGGTCTTTAAATATAAGTAGCTGTAACTATAGCATACTAAAAATAAAGTGTTGTTAAAATGTAATCTAGTTGTAAAATGTTAAGGAATATTTTGTTTTTCTTTGTGCACATAAAGTTAAATGTATCTGAATTAAGTATTTTTCCATAGGCTAAAAGGTAAGTTTGTTGTGTATTAATGAAAGGTTTTAGTTCTAAATGTTATGGAAAAGTTCGTACTATTACAAATTGACTTGAGCATAGAAAAACCATTTGGAGAACGTGTAATTATTTTTGTATAAATCCTACGAAGTGTGAATCTTATTGTGGGAACTGTTGGAATCTTTCCAGAGCTATTTTTACCATTACATAATGCTTTAACCACTCGATTTATAAACTTTAGAGAGAAATGTGTAAATTTTCTGGTATATTGTAAAAAGTTTGATCGTTTTCATGGCATCTAGGTAATGTTATACTAGATATTCTGAAAAGATCATCATACACAAGATCTTGTTGTATAATCGCGTATAAAATTACTAAGGTAGTTTATAGAATTTCTCATATAAGCCATATAGGCACAAAATTGATTGATTTAATTAATTAGCATTCTCGATTTAAAGTTTTTTAACCAATCTACTCAGTTTTGGCAAAATTGTCTTTGAGTAGGGGTAAAATTAAATGTTGCAGATAAATATCAAAGCGTTTTAGAGTGGTAAAGGTAGGTTTATAAATTACTCCATCTATTGTAATCAATGCGAACCGAAGAGCCTGGAGATGAGTTATGATTTGTAAAGTTCATTGTATCTTTTGATTTTAGAGTGTGAGTCTTAAACTGAATCCATTGAATATTTTTGTTTTTCTAAAACTATGTAAAGTGTAATTATTGCAAAAATACTTCTGAACTGTGACCTGCAGATAGTGGATTTATTTAAAATTAAGAAACTTTCATATCACAAAAACGTTGATAAGTAACTTTGGTTTTGGTAGCAAACAAAAGTTAATTAAAGTCGTGCATAGTGATGGATGCCTTTTAGTAGAAAACAACCAAATTATTCTAAATACAATTTGTTTTTGCAGACATTAATTCTCTCTACAAAAACTAATGCCTTAGTGAATAATATAATGTAAATAACATAATATTTTAGTTAACTTATACTGAACTCCAGAACGCAGAATTACAAAGCCTCTGCATATTTTACTAAAGAAGATTTTAACCGTTAATAAAGGGACTAGATTGTTTTAGTTAAACTTTTGGAACGACATGATGTATAATAGAGCTTTACGCTTAATTGTTAGCCTGCTTAGGATCTGCCATCTAATAATAATAATAATAATAACGATAACAATAACATTAACATTAATCTTTTAATTGTCCCACGTTATATTTACGTCCTATGAACTTTGGGAAAATGAATTTTGTTACTAAATAATTTGAATTTTCCTCCCTTCTCTTGAAAACTGTCAGTAGACATTTTCAACATTTCATATGCATTAGTGAATCTTGATTTTTCAAATTGGAAACTGTCAGTTACAAATACCATTTTCTTATATAAAAGTGAAGGAACTTCGATGTAAAGAATCTAAAACTCTGAAAAAAGATACAGACGGTTTTACAGTGATTACCTCTGAATTCCAATATTCCATTATCTCTTTCCCTCTTTCCAATTATCGTTCGAAAAATGTTATTTAGGTTCTCATCTTCTGCAGAGGGTGTTGCTTAAAATTCAACTTGTATTACTATCTATTTGATAAACATCTAGAAGCGATGCTTTTTGCATACAAAGGGTCGATTGTACTTGAACAATGGACTATAATACTACCGGGATTTTATTTTTCTGGTTTACTCAAATTCTTTTTATGGATTTCATTCCATTGAACTTATTTTCTTTGTCTAACATTGCACGCTGATATTTTAAAAGGGAAAGCAGTATAAATTGCAATATTTATTTAAACGTCTACAAGGTGTTAGCAACGAAAAAAATTGCAATTTAGCAACTGAAAAATGAATGTTTTATAATGGTTTTCAGGACGTAATGGTGGCGCACTTGGTCTTTGTTATTTTGATATACGAGGTAGTAAAACTCAGTAAGTTATGATGGACGAGCTAAGACAACTCGAGGTAATGCAGTTTTATTGTTATTTATACTGTTATTATGAACTGTTCCGGCCTAATTCTTGCGTATATACTAATAGATCGTACAGAGGAGACCATAAATTAATTTGATCTTCTACATAAACGGTACGCCTTTAAATAACAATAATGCACAAAATATAATTTGATACAAGAATAATTTAGAATCAAGCTATTTTCATTAAATTGATGATCTTGTAAACAAATTATGTTAGTAGGTACATGTTTAGTAGTCCCAATAACATACTGAATTTATACTTTAAGGATATAATTATTTATTCATAATTTCAAGGACGACATGCAAGAGTAAAATTACCTTACTTACGTGAGCTGCAATTTAGTAAGAATTTAGATTTTTGTCACGTTAAAAAGTGTTGTATAATTAGTAAAATGTGCCCATGAAATATAAAAATGGTAAATAATGCAAATAGATATACAGTTTGGATAATTTAAAAAAAGTTGTAACGAATAAAATATCAAGATACCAACATGTGGTTGCAGCCTTGAGATAATTTATGTAGATTGGGTTGAAAAATGAGATGTTTTATTTCTGAAACACTCAATCATTCATGTCATATTACTCTTTTAATTACTTTAATTATCCTTGTAAAAAAATAACTTTGTGGTAGTATAAATCTAGATTTGGCACGTTGCAGTTTAATTCAAAGGATTACGTTTTTTATTGTGTTTTCAAAAATGTATCTAATGGTTGGAAGTTTTCTATTTACTATTCTACTAGGTACTTCTCTAACTTTTCCTAATTACTAGTTTCAAGTTCTTCCAAACTCACTGTATAGTTTGATGAGGCGGCTAGAATGATTCCAAATGTGACAAAATGACTATCGACTAATTCTTTTCAAGACTGTTAAAATACATTTTCCTAGTTTTCAAAGTTTCGTAGATGCTTAAAGATAATCTTGACTTAAAATTGTCTAACCACTCAAGACTTTTAGTTATCATTGCAGTATTCTACAAGAACACTTACTGTTGATGAGACAGATGGCGGAGAGCACTGCATTAAAATATTGACTTCTTAAGTTTGAAAAAAATGATTAAATATAAAAAATTATTTTATTTTCTACAAAACCATCATGTAATTTTCTTTGCCTTATTGCATAAGCTTGTATCGCCCCGCAGTAGGGTTGGTAGAGACTTACTTTTAGAAAGCAGCTTACGTAACCCAGCGTTAACTTGTTGGCTGGGTCGTTGGTTCTATAAAATGTTAAGGACCCTGAAGTGGGCGTCAGTCCTTTGTATCTGATTTTATGTTCAAGCCTTGTCAATCAGTAAAGCAGTTCCAGTTAAAACTATCGAATCTCATTCATCTATGTAGAACAAGTATGCAGTTTGAAGTTTAAAGGTTTGTGATCAATTTAAAAAAAAATCAGTTTTGACCAGGACGGTTTAAGCCGGCTAAAACCACTCTGGTTAAAACCAACCCAACATTGGGGTAAAGTGGTAAAATTGCCTTTAATAAAGCAAAACCAGTGTGTTTAATTATTGGTTTATTAGCTTTGTAGATGGAGTCTTCGTTCGTGAATTTCTTTTATGTTTATTGTCAGATTTAAGTTTAGCTGGTTGGAAAACGCGACGGAGCTGCTGTTCAACTTAGTACTTATTATCGCGTTTGAAAAATTATTTAAATGTTGCATATCGTTTGATATGGGATCCTCGGTTTGCCCAACTTACATATTAGTCTAGGGAATAGAGGCTGGAAAAAGAGCATTTGCTTGCAAAAGGCTATGTAGTTCTAATTTTTGGATATGTTATGTATATCGGTGTTCTAGTGAAAAACCCAAGTTTTTGATCTCGTCGCTCCTGTGCGGGCGCCGTGGGGCCCCATAACCATCAAAAGTCTGGGCTTTCTTCAGTTTTTCGATAATATCTTCTTACCAAAGCATTACAGAGGAAAAAGTTAAATTGTAGAGCATTACATTTGATACAACTTTTATATGACAAATGTTTCTGTAGAACGATTAGGTAGATAGTTATGCTTCATCAAAGTTACCAATTTTTGAGATTTCTGATTTTATTTAAAATAGTTTTATTACTATTTAATTTATTATTTTTATTAATAATAATAATAATAATAATAATATTAATGTTAATTTCACATAAAACGTATACTTCTTCATCTTTATAGTGGTGACAAAGCGACAACATTAAATACTTTGCGCGATGATCTCTTCTCCAAATCTGCTACTGGCAGCAAGTTCAGTCTTGCAAAGCTGCCACTGATACAGGGTGCTGCTATGTACCATGCCTTCCGCACGTACCACCAACTCCAGACATGGATGAGCAAAATGAAGAACCTGCTGTGCTGGGGATGGAGGAAAGACAGTAAAGGACTTGTTCGTATAGAAGCCGCCAGGGATACAGTTTCTCAGTCAATCCTGACTTTCATTTCCTGTCACTGCAAGAAAGGATGCACTAAGGCTTGCAGCTGTAGAAAGACCGGATTCAGGTGTTCTATCATTTGCAAACACTGCTCTGGGCAAACTTGTGAAAATACAGCGGACATTATAACTGATGAAAATAAAAAGGACGAACCAACTGAGCTGCTAATGGAAAAAGTTGAAAAAAAGCTGGCTGAAGCTTCGAAGCAAGAAACCATAGCTAAACGTAGGAAGTTATAAGTTTTTCTATTACTACAGTATCTGCGTTAGCATAATATCTCCTATTATTCTACGAGGGCTGTTTGACGGAAGTGTGACATTTTAATAAAAAACAGGTTTAATCTAATTTTTTATTATTATTTTTTAGCATAGTTTCCCTTCGAGTGCTACATACTTAATCCAACGGCTTTTCAATTTCTTTAAGACGTCCAGGAAATGTTCTTTTGGCAACTCGTCAAAATAGGCCTCCGTTGCAGCAATATCTTTTTCATTTGATACGAATTTTTTTCCTGCGAGAGATTTTTTAAATTCGGAAATAGAAAGAAGTCGCCTGGTGGATGGGGAAGCAATTCGTAGCGTAATTGTACCAATTTAGCGGTCGCAATTGCGGATGAATGAGGTGGGGCGTTGTCGTGTTTACTACGTGCCAAATGTGGGAATTTTTTCTTTACATTGACATCAAAATAAGTCAATAAATCAGCATAATATTGGCCAGTTATTGTTTTGTCTCTTTCCAAATAGTTAATATGGATTATGCCTTTAGAATCCCAAAAAATAGTTGCCATGACCTTATTAGCCGAATGACCAATTTTAGCCTTCTTTGGTGCACGTTCGTCTGATGAAATTCATTGTTTCGACTGTTCCTTTGTTTCGGGGGTATTGTGGTAAATCCAAGTTTTGTCAATAGTCCCATATCGGCAAAAAACCTCGACTGGATTATGTTGCAACATGGACAAACATTGATTTGAAAGTTGAACACGAATTCTCATTTGGTCCACTGCGAGTAATCGCGGCACCCATCTTACCGATACCTTTTTCATATTCGATTGAGATGCCTATAGCATCAAATTTTGCCAACGATTTCCTTAGTAGTGACCGTTTATGAGGGCCTGGGGCGTTCACCATCATCAGTGCTCATATGGCCAGTTTTAAATGAATTAAACCACCTCGAAACCATTCCATGCGATGATGGAGGAGATTCACCGTAATTTTTCCTGTTTCTTTCACTCTTTTTCCACGTAAAAATAATGTTTACTTAAAATACGAAATTCACATTTTTCCATATTTACAAAATATCACAAACGTAACTGATTTCTATGACTGTCAAATGTATACTGCTTCATGGATTGACATGAAATTTGGAGGTTAAGCTTCTAAAAGACTGATGTGTATGCTAATGTTTTCTATTTACCGATATCAGCGCTATCTAGGGAAAAGTCATGCTTCCGTCAAACAGCCCTCGTAATTATAAAAATTAATAATCGGCTCCTTCATTTTTCCATCTATTTCAATTGCCCATCAGATTTCATGATTAATATTTTGATTAATTAATAATAACAATAATAAATTAAATAATAATAAAATTGTTTAAAAAAATCAAAAATCTCAAAAAAGTATCATATTTACAAAAAACTAATAACTTTAATCAAGCGTAACTATCTATCAAATCGTTGCACAAAAACATTTTTTATACAAAAACAGCAAATGTAACGCTCTAAAGTTTTTAATCAAAACTTTTTTCTTTGTAAAGCTTTGCTAAAAAGATATTGAAAAACTGAAATACGTCCTGAATTTTGATGGTTTTTTGGGGCCCCACGGCGCCCGCACAGGTGCGACGAGGTCGAAAACTTGGGTTTTTCTACCAGGGCACCGATATACACAACATATTCAAAAATTAAAACTACATGACCTTTTGCAAGCAAATATGTCTCTATTCCCTTGACTATATTATTATGTATAAACGTCAGTTACAACTAACTTTCATCCCAGATAGCCTAGGGTGAATGCAGAGTTTACATTTGATTTTTTGTTACAATACAAATTGGTCCTAGTGTGCCTGTGAGAAACCTGATCCGGCAATAAATTCTTGCAGGTTTGTCAATCTCAGATGTATAAGGCTGTTGAAAGTCAAACTTCTGCTATTATTGGCCTTGAGAATATCTTGGCGTTGCATTCGGAGTCTTATTTGCTTATTTGTGTCTGCAAGCACTATTTTAAAAAAACATTGGCAATTTTTGGGAAATTCGCATACACAATTTGCTTGCACGAGTTCCACAGTTACTTTACTAGTGACAATGACACTAGTTTCGTTCATGGTTTGTTGTAAGAAACCTTTTAGTTGGCCCAACCCATCACCGGACGTTAAGCAAACCTGTTGCCACTTTTGTTATATTTTGCCCGACACACACTAGGGCGTAAAAAACTAATCTGGCATTTTCAGCTGATTTTTTGTTAACTTGACTATATTCAGCGTCATATTTTGCACAAATAAAGAAAATGGGCTTTTCATTGTGTTAACTACCGGTGTATACTCAACTTGTTATTTCTCAAAACATTCCAAAGACTTTAGAATTTTTATTATTTGTGCATCTTCCCTAGTATATAGGAAATCGAAATGCATAATTTCTAAATTCATACCAAATACAAAACCTAGATTCGTGAATCTGTTTCTGGTCTAGCGGTTTCCCCCGTTTTCCAAAATCAACTCTTTGTAATAAAAATTACCCAAATATGCCAGGAAAAACAAAAGTGATTTTACAATTTAAAGACCTTCAGTTTTATTGCTGCGCGTTTACTTGCTACCCCAATTTGCCCATCTTTGAAATAAAGCTTATTAAGTTGTTACTACTTTAGTACTAAATCCTGTCTAGTAATATCGTTTAGCTTCTTTGACTGAAACAAAAAATAATAAAAGCGCATCTTTAGTCGCATATTCTAATAAAGTTACGCTGGAAACAATTTTCTATGACCCACAGTTGAACCGCTAGAGGACGCAACAGGTAGAACCTTTAAATAATCTCCCAGTTGAAAAACTATAACACCTACGAATTTCAGGAGTTAACAATCCATATTGACCAATATATGTAAACATTGATGTTTCAAGATAAACAACCCATTCTAACACTTCACATTGGGCTAGGGTTTTAATTCGAAATCATGAACCCGTTATAATGATTAAGATTCAAAAGCCTCGTTATAACAAAACCATGGTATATTACAAAAGAGAAATTAAAAGTAATTAAACAATGAATGTAAATGATGTAACGGTTCGTTGCTTTTCATGATCCTTTTAAAATCCCGCCAAAAATTAATTAAATTAGGTTAGTATGGGAACCACAAAAATAATGTAAGTTTGTATCTTTGATTTTGTTAAATCAATTTTCGCAAACTATTGTCGAATTTGATATTTGGCTTGCTCATTTGTTAAATTGAATTAGGAAACGTGTATTTTTAGACTTTTTCCATTTAAATAATCTTTTGTAAAGAAATAGAACCTTCTGGGATTTCAGTACTTCTCCTTGCGGAGTAATTTAACATTTTTCAGATTCTCGTTGTCGTTTTGTATAAAAATCTTATTTCTGCTTAGTAGTTTTCTAAAATTTCTAATTCAAATAAATAAAGTAAAATAAAGATCGAAAATCATCAATCACCCTTTTAAATTAATTCTTATAGGTTAAGTCACTTTCGTATTTCGAATTCCGGGTGCAACTGAATTACGTTTTTTATGTTTGTCATTCACCACGTGATCTCATTGCAAGTAGAAATTATATTGCCGTCGACTTTGTATTTTGGGTCATCCTACATTGTCCCCTACAGTCTGAATAAGGATAACCACCGGCGACGAATTATAAAATTGCGCATCCAAAACTCTGTAATCAGACAACTTAAAAGAGCAGGAAATCTCCATAGGCGTAGTCATCTTATTTGTAGTGAGGTAGAATAAAACAATTTCATAATTGCAGGTACATCACCATTTGAAATAGTTCGGATTGTGGCAGGGAATATTTGTTCATTATTAAACTGTTTTGCCTACCTGAAGTAGGATGTAGTTGTTTACAAAACAATTATTTTGGACTGTAATAAAATGTATTAATTGGTTTTCTATTACTTTGTTTTTTTGTGCATTAATTGATAGATAGTAAGTCTGCTCCGGGCTTGTATTTTCTCCCGAGATAAAGAAAACGCTGACGCTCAACTGATTTCGATATATTTGTTATTTTTTTAAAACTTAATAGGTAGAACTGTACTGCAGACTCGTTATTTATTATTTTACCTGTATTTCCCACTTTAAAGTAAACTTGTTTGACATCCACGACCAAAGCGAGGTAAGTTCTCTAAAGCCGGATTACTAAAAGTAATAAGCATTAATTTTGTGCTGTCCCTCATAATAAATTTTTAGCTATGTCTACAGTGAATACTAACAAAAAGAAGTTTCTCAGTTGTTAGAAATAATAAAAATTAAAAATAAACGAATGAACATTAGATGGTAAGAAAAAGTTGCGATTTTGCCACTGGAAGAGACCCTGCCGTGGTATCCGCCGGTGGGCGTGTAGCATTTGTAGCAATAAATACTACAAGATTGTTTTAAAAACTTGTAAGTTACAAAAATCTATGTTTGAAGTATCTCTATTCAACTGTTATAAACAAAAAGTTACTGAGTCAACTTGCCAAGAAATTCAGACTCTGATACCAGCTTAAGGGTAGTCTCGATTCTGCCGTACTGTTTTAATGTATTTAAATTGTCAACTAAGCAAGTCTAGAGGTGCCGATATTGTTGCCTAGGGCGACCAGGCATTACACTCGCAGATATCTCAGCTTCCTTACAGAAGTTTTTCATCTTTGAAGAATTAACTTATTAAGTTGTTACTACTTCAGCACTAAATCTTGCCTAGTAATATCGTTTAACTTCTTTGTCTGAAGCGGAATAATAAGGGCCAATTTTAAGTATCATATTCTAATAAGGTTGCGTTAAACGCCGTTGGAAACGATCTTCTATAATCCATAATTGGGCCGCTAGAGGGCACAACAGCGGGTTTCAGATTCTTACCGACTGACGCAGCATCATCACATAGTAAGAATCCAGTTCAGAAATAACGGAACTCCGAGCTTGGCTGAAAAATTGTTTGGGTTGGTGACAAATGCTGCAATCCTTCACTAAAACGGTCCGGTCCGATAGGCCAGATATTCCAGGAAGACATTGTGAGACTGCTTCTCTGTCTTCTTAAGAAACTACGACTCAATTTAGCCAACTTTGGCTTTTTCTGGAATGTCCGTTTTAAAAATTTGTCTGGATATTGAACACTGCAGTGCTTCCGTTTCTGGGGTGGATTAGATGAAAAAAGGAAATCGTTTTTTTTTACCTTTCCGGCGCCGTTATACGAGGTGCTAACGAAATGATATTACTACCTTCGGATGCGTCATCGAACGGGACACAAAAAAGGCTTATATATTTACGTCTATTTTGGGGCCAAACTGATTGGAGCCTAATAGGAATTGTGTAGCTAGCTCTGTGGCCCTTACATTTCCAAAACAAGGAAAGAATTTAAGCAAAGAAAGTTGATTACCACCCTGTAACGAAGAAATACAATATCAAACTTTCAGGTTTCCTATCTGATTGACTGTTTAGCGTCATTGAGGTTTTATTTAGGTTTTTCTTACTCGTAGATACACACAAAATTTATATATTTCTATGATCGTCAATCTTTTAATTAATTTTCAAGTTTCTCTATATAATCGGAATTAAATTGTAATTTCGAGTAGGTGTTTTGCACACTACAATAAATTCCAATGATTAATGGCGGTCACCGACTTCTGAACCTACTAACCTACCGTAACAGCTTTTCCAAATTTCCAATCAAGGAATACGTCTTAAACTTAACTACATCTATTTCTAAAATTTTCTGTATAATTGGATATGAAAGGAGATCTGAAAGCGCATGTGCTGTGACCACGACAAATTCAAATCAAAGAATTATTGCATATTATGTTTATTATCAGACAGTTAAACCTAGGATAAATAATTAAATTTACTAAAAAAATTTAATTTGCAAATACACACACGACCTTGTTCTGTTTTCATCAGACATGCAATGAAGGATATAACGATTCTGTGTAGGACGATATTTCTTTACTTCTATCTTGACGATGATGTTGCAGAATTAAATTTCTGCGACTCAATTGTGTACGTTTTCATTATTTATATTTGCAAAAAGTGTCAAAGTTTAGAATTTAAAGCATTAACAATATTCAAATAGTAATAATTGCTTTGTTGAATGAAAATTTATCTTACTGGAAAATGTTGTTTAAAATAGTGGATTTTAATAAGAGAGATCTTTGGTAAAAACAACAAGCACAGAGTATTTCTAGAAATAAACATAATAATAGACCTGAAGTATGATATAAACGCAAGTATACAGTACTGTTTTAGTTTCAAAGCTTTGTAGAAGCTTCACGTGTATAATATACGTAGAAAATGGTTTTAGTGTGTAAAGTAGGTCTTAACGTTAATCAACTTTTATATTAAATAAAAGGCACAAGAAAAGTTCTGTTTACGTTGTTATGATATATAAAACTTAATTAAAATTCATAATATTAACATAAACGTGATAAAGAATAATTTGTTCCCAAATCCCGTCATTTTATTTAGGCAAAACTAATTTTTTTGTAACTTATTCAAATATCTCATTACTCACTACATTGCTGATAGTTATTTTACTACGTAGAAACTCATTTGAAGATAGGGTCATGCATTCTAAGATAGATAAACTGTATCATTTTTCTAAAAAGTAATTTCTATTTTATTCTGTATAAATTAACTGTGTGATTCAACTAGTACTGTGTACTCACATAGGTAATGCTATACAGATTCAAGCTCAATAGGGATTTTAAAAAAGTTTAGTGTAGACATTATGACGATGGATATGTTCTTTCTTGCAAGATATAACGTAACAAGTAATCAAATGAAATTAACATAATCATTAAATAAGTTTAAAGGTAATTAGTAACAAAAATACCTGAAGATATAATGATACAGATCTTTGTTAGGAAAACTCAAGGCTTCCTAAAACAATTAGCAAATTAAATTCAGATATTGTTAAGTGTTGTCACAAAGAATTGAAGCTTTCTAGAAAAAGAATGAACAATTGCAGTAACAGATCAAAAAATTGATTAATAGTTTTTAACGTGGCAGGAAAACACCTGCAGTTGTAAAAAAATTGTGATTCGACCAGGGAATAATAACCCCGGTATTCCAATAAATTTTTATTGTGCAAAGCGTAAACAGGCCGTATTCCATTTGGGACTACCGTGTCAACAAAAAAAAAACGAGAAAAATATTTTCTACAAAACCCTGCTGTTCTAATTTTGTACATTTTAAAATCAATGGAAAGGAGAAAATTAAAGCAAGAATCTGTCGCTTCTAACATTAAGTATACGTATTTGTACAAATGAAACTTAAGAACTCGGTAGGAATATAGCTGAATTCGTCATTTGTTACAGAAAAGATCTCCTTTCTTTAATTATTTCAATTGAATGATTTTTCTTTCATAGTACTTTTCTGCGTCTGAATTTCAGTGAATGAGATATGATCTGTAAGACCTCTGTTCTGAGAACATTGTATGTGTCAGTTGGTAGGCTTATTGCCTCATTCAAAAGGTCTTTAATTAAACTGTCACTTTTGTCTTTGTATTGCAAGAGAAGCGAGCACACCAACTGCTCTTTCAACCGTGAGAAATAAAGAAAATTTATAAGAAATTCCAGCTGTAATTATTATTAAACCTTTAGTCGTAACTGCTTAGTATTCATTTCTTTTTTTAGTCTCTAAATCCATATTAAAATTCAGAAAAGAATTAACTGCCATGAATACTAGTAATTTATGTTATTACGGCTTTAATGTCTGACTTTTCCAGAACAAGAGTGTAAGAAAAACTACAATTGGAGGTTATCAGAACGAATTATGGAACAGTCTCGACGTATAAAGTGTAATAAAATTAATCTTGGGTTGAAAATAAATTGTAATATTATGCTGACGGTTATTCTTTAAAAAAAAGCAAACAAATGTTCTATGATAATGACTAATCACTTAACATAAATTTACAGTTAGACAATCAAAGTTTGAGCTTGAGACATCATCTTAAAACTGAGTTTTTGTTCCTTGCATAACACTTGCATAACACTTGCAATTATGTTTTTCTATGCACTATTTATACCATGACGCTAAAAGCTATTAATAATATAAGCTACAATCTCAAAATGTCAGAATATCTTTGTGAGGTGAAAAATCTTATTTAGTACATAACAAAAGTAATATGAAATAGATTAGACAATCTTCCTTGTACTTTATAACTTCTGCAAAGGCACATGGTGCTAACTAGATAGATACTTAAAAGTAAGTGACAGGCCTTAGTAGCTGCGCGTGGGCTATGATCGCTGATGTTCTGGAATCTAAAATATAGAGAAAGCTAAATAAAAATAAACTGAATTAACTAGAGTCTGTGTCGTAAACAAAACTAACATAAGACCTTATGAGATTATCAACGAAATTCTAGCTTTGATGGAGCAGAACTGCTCTTTTCTATCAAGGTTAGAATTTTGCTCAAGCCACCAGACAAAATTAGAAATAAGAGACGAAATGGACCAAAATCTTTAAGTCTATACATTGAGTTTATTTTCCAATCCTAACGTCATTCCATCCCACTTTACTAATAGAAAAATCAAAATCTAGTTTCAGGTTAGTCTTGAACAACAATTTAAACTTTTCCTGTTCTCAAAAGCTGCAACCAAAGAACACAATTCGCAGCCATTGACGCATGGCAAGGTCAACACAGGTGGCTATTAGAGCTCCTCCTGCTTATTCGTAAAACTGTTACATCCAAGAACCCCTCCGCTACTATAACAACCTGGATCTCTGGTATGGTGCCATTGAAAGCACTAGAGGTTCTGCTCTACATCCTGCTACGCTTCTGTGAAAGTCTAGCGGCGTCTCCTGGAATATGTTTCTTGTTCGGCTTTGCTTTTATTTTAACCGACCCTGTCTGTCGTCCTTCTTAATAATACTGGACTAAGTATTAAAAAATGTTGTTTGCTTCAAGCTGTTTTCTGCTTTCTGTCAGAGCCCTCAATTAAAAAAACAAAAAATGTTTGTAGTTTTAGTGGTCTCTCATGCAGTTTTGCACGAAAGATCTGAAATCCAAACAAATGGCAAATAAAATTATTAAATGAGAGCGGTAGAAAGCATAAAAACGCCATACGGACAAAACCTATTTAGGAGTGTGATAATGCAATAGCTCGTTTGATTCTGATTTTAAATTATTGATTTGATGGTATCATGCCCGAGAATGTTTTGTTAAGTAAAAATGCAGATGTAGTTACACTACTTACAAAGATCGTAATTAAAGTCGTTAGATAGCAATGTAGCAGATACGCTGGACTTGTTTTTAACGCAAAAGCTTAAAATGTTTCTCAACATCCAGGACGTCAACACCGAAGATCCGTAGCGTATTTATGCAATATCCTACAATCGAATGGAAAAAAATTGAGTAGACATCCAAGTAATCCTTAGGTTGGTACAAATAAATTTCTCTTGGTACTTGATAGCCCTACACTTAGATTACGAATGTAGCAGGTAGAACTATGTACCGATAGCATTTCATCTCTTTGTCATTTATACCAACCTGATGATAATTTCCATGATCTACTAAACTTTCTGTTTATTATTATTATTTATTATCTCATCTCTGATTTCTGCCAGAATTTGAGCTAAGTACAAACTTTAGCCGTACTCAACTATGCTCTCATAACTTTTAGTTAAGACTTGACTCAAAAATACAAACTTGTACTTGTATTCAGACTTAAGGTAATGAAATAGGCGTCTTAAGTTTAGCTTGTAAATTGAGCATTTGCTCCAAACTGATTGACTCTGAATACTGGCTTTCAGTAGCTCAACATGTCTACCCAATTTAGTTAAAAAACCCGCACTTTCTTTTGGTGTTACAGTTTCCATGTCACTAAGTATACTTTCACGCAACGTCTCCTTCTCCAACTATAAGCTCAATTAACTTAAAAAGTCAGCTTTCAGGTTTTGAGAAAATTTACGTAGCAGAGGATGAAGACTTTTTGATGATATGTTATTTGAGCTCCCGTCTCATGCTGTTTAAGATTTATAAAAAGGTTGTTGTAGAACTCAGTGGGATAGGGTTTGAGGTTTTGTCAAAATTGGCCCCGCTCTTTATAAATCCTTTGTGTATCCAGACTTTGTTGAAACACATACGTACATATATGTATCAGTAATTGATAGAAGCTCGCTTCTACTTCCAGCATTGAGTCAAAATTGCGTCTCTTTGCCTGTGGCGAAAGTTCAGTAGTAATACTTAGCCAACCTAGAAGTGAATCATTTTTCTTAGTATAGTTTTCTCATTGTTGGAAGAAATGTAAAACGCACATCCTTAAAAACATACTGCAGTCAAGTCAACAACATGACTTCAACCAATTCCTTGTTTTGATTGTTGATGTTTCCGAGGAAGTTAGTTGATAGCAAACGAAACGCCTCTCAAGCTTTTTTCTCATCAGTCTAAAGTAAGTTATTCAGCATCTCTGAGTAGCTCGCGGTTCTGAAAATCCACCATAATTCCCTCTTTATTCTTCACTTTGCTGAGTTAAGGGAACTGTCCGTTAAATACTTTAAACTTGACTTGTTTTACCAAATAGAATTTGATGTATAGAGAACAATGCTGGGTATTGCAGAGATCTTAGCCATACTTGCTGTATTGAAGGCAGCCAAAAACCTACTTTAAGTTATAGGTTTCTTTCAAGTAGTACAACCGCCTTGAGACGCAATTTTGAGGAATCTAAGAATAGTCGTCTTCTTGCGAGTTAGTTGGATTTCGAGGGCATTTATCAGTCCATATTCTTCGTTGCAGAACACAAGGTCATTTTGTCTTCTGAAGTACTAAATTAAGTTATTCAGGCATCTTTCTTGAGAAGTTTCCCGTTGTAGATTTAACTCCCTTTTGGTCTGGCACAGTTAATGCTTCTTGGGTTAGAATGCGTAGAACAAACGACATAAATCATCATTAGACTAGGGTAATCCAAAGTTGGTTTGTCTGAAACGAGGGAAAATTCTTGTTCAAGAGCGGCAAGTTGTTCACCGTATTAAACTACTCAGGTGCTTTTTGCACTGGTTCTTGGTCTTGCAGCTAAAATAAGGTTTGTGTGGCTTTTCATTGTTAGTTTGGCAGCAAATCTAACAAGAAGTACCTGTTTTATTGACACTGTTACGACAATAAAAAATTGTTCATGCGGTAGGTGTATGAAATATGACGCAATATGTTGTAATCTAGGGTTTGACAATTGTACTTACTTATTCAATGCGGACTCAGTCATTTATACATGAGATCACTGTTTCTTATAAACAAGAGTCAATATTTCAAAAAACTCCTATTAGCATTTTCGTGTCCAGCACCACTAAATAGGTAAGATTGAACTAATTTCATCTTGAAGGCTTTTTGTATGTTGTCCAATAATTACTGTTGAACATTCATCGAATTTTT